>VWZY01008572.1:34515-44515 GCA_013399075.1 Chloroceryle aenea | reverse complement strand
TCCAGCTGTCCCAGGACAGGGGAACGATCCTCATGAATCACGCAGGACTGTGCCGGGACAGTTGATCAGGGAAAACCCACGTGGAATGCTTAGCAGAAGCCACGGGCCGAAGCCGTTCCTTTGGTATTTCACTGTTAAGCGTGGAGTGACAACTGACCGCCTTTCGGGCTTTTTACCATGGAATGGCGAGGTCTTTGGAGCTTCAGTGGCCACCCCTGACCACTCCTCGGGCCAGCAGGGCCAGCACAAGGCCCCTCTGTGCTCCTACTCCTGCCTTTCTCCCCACCTTCACTGCCCCCCACGTCCTCCCTTCCTCATCATGCCCACCACATCCAGAAAAAAGCGTGTGGAAATAACAGCAGCTGGGATCCCTCTGCCTCTGTATGTTCTGTGATCAAGCACCACAGCTCCACGGGGGGCTTGGAAACCCCTCCAGGGATCATGGGGAGTGGTGCTCCTGTGTTCCCAGGAGAGGGAACACAGCCTCAGCTCGGGACTGAACTATCTCTTCACAACCGTAATGCGAATAAAAATAAACCCCCTCAGCTCCTGGGTTGGTTTCCAATCTCCCGTGGCACTACACCTTCCTGGGACTCCTCACACGCGCTCCTGCGGAGAAGGGGAACAGAGACCCCAGGCTCCTCCTGACCCATATTCAGTTTCCAAGAGCGCTGCACAAGTATCGAGGTCCCTTTCACTCATCCACTTCCACGTGTGACCCCGGCGGGATTTACAAGAGCTGACCTTGTGTTTTGCCCCCAGCATGTGGGCATGCTTTTCTGAAATGAAGATCTACACTTTATGGTGGCCACGCGGGTAGGAAGAGGAGCGAATGGTGGCAAAAGCTGGTACCTCACTGGGAGGAGACTGGGAATGCAGCCCAGGTGCCCATGGTTCCCATCTGGTGCTCTGGCCACGCTCCGTGCTTTGGTTCTCCCACAGTTCCTCAGCCTGCAGAAGAAGTGAAGGACTTTCTGGGATGTGTTGCCTGGGTCTGTGCAGAGGGGGTTGGATCTGCACAGAGCCTCAGGGGCAGCCAGGGCGCTGAATTCTCCAGCCGTGACTCAAAATCACCCAGGGACAGTGGTGACCTCATTCTACGGCTGGTGAGTGCTGGGTTGTCCTCCACAGCCCCATGCTATGCTGGGTGCTCTCCCTCTCCTGCACAGGACGCAGCCGTTGGTGCTGCCCAGGATCCAGCCCAGGGAGAAGGGTTTGCTCTGCTCAAGAGAAACGATCAGGATGGAGCCACATGGGTGATACTGGCCTGGCACCACAAACTGGCCACGGGATCAGGGGCTGGTGGCCCCCACAGCGTGGGGATGTGCCCTGATGCCCAGAGTGGATGGCCACCATTTTTTAGAAAGAGCTATTTAAACATCCTCCAAAAAATCTGGGATAAAAAGCAAGGGCAGAAGAGAAATTCTGGAGAGACAAAGTCCTTCTGGGGAGGGCGTTTGAACCTGACCTTCCAGAGGCATTTTGGGAGCGAGCAGAGGGACCAGTGTGGGGATATTGTTTTTCACACCCGTGCCGTGACGGGCTTGGCAGCCCCAGGACACGTTTGAGATGGCAGTGGGGTGACGTTACCTCACTTTTCCGATGCACACGCGCACCTGGCAACCTGGGAAATAGGAAAGAACTTACAAAGGGATTTCTGGGAGCCACGAGGCACAGGGTGACAGGCCAGCACCCAGCGGGGAGCGGTGACTCTGCCCCACTGTCACCCAGCCCCAGAGTCAGGTTCCCCCACAGCTCCCACACTTGTCCGGAGCTGAGAGACGCGCTTTGGACAAGCGTGGAGAGAAAGCGATCGGTCTGTAGGTGGCCAATCCATCTTTCAGGGAGATATTACATCTAAAAGTGCTGGTTTGGGGGTTTCTTTTGTTGTTGTTTCTTGGTTTCAGTTTGAAATCTCAGTTGTAGAGCTGTGTGCCCGCAGGCTCCGGGTGCCAGGGCAAGGACCGGGCTCTGCCCGTGGGGCGAAGGCTTTTCATCAGCATGGAAATGGTGCTTGACACAGGGTGCAAGTAGGCTCTGTGATTTCTTAATAACAGAAGAGAATAAACCCAAGATTAGACTAAGATTTTAAATCATCCTAGATGCTTACAGTTACAATAAAATACAGCTGGAATTGCTGTAATTAAGGAGAAGACAAATAAATCACGACAAGCTGACTGAAGCGTAGCCAGAGTGAGGAGCCCTGTCAAGGGCAGATTCTTTCTGATGTTCAGAACCCCCCTGAGAAGCACCCGAGGGGTGGGAAACTCATCTGAGCTGGGTGGTGACTGGTGTAGTTTCCAGTTTCTGAAGGATTCAGCCCGTCCCCAGGAGCGAACGGCCACAGATGTTGTTGGTGAGGGTGAGATCGGCTCCCGCATCACGGCTCCTTGCGAAGCAGAGCGAAGTGCAGTCGGGGAGAGGTGAAGTCAAGTTAAAGTCGGCTCCGAGGAGGACCTGGCTGCTTGAACTGTGCCTCGGGAAGGATGCCAAGGGCAGTTATCACTGACGGCCTCTGAATAATGAGTCTGTGCTATACTTAGCTCTTTGCTAGGAAGAGACAAAATCATCCAGTGACTAAACACAGCTAAATCTCTGCAGTAGTCATCCCCCATAAATTGCTAACAAATGGACAAAGCGAAAGATGCTCAATTATGAGAAACAGGGATTTCAACTTCCTCTTGATTCACCAGCAGCTTTTATCAGGACAAAACTATCCTGGCAGAGGTGTCACCAGACTACTGCCTCCTGACGCGCGCCCGGCAGTCGGCTGAGCTCCGGAGGCAAAACATGGACAAGAAATAGTTGGTAGCTGATACAATGGCAGTAAGAGGTTGGCATTAGTAAACATTTCTGAACCAAGCAGAGCTCCTCGCCTCTTCTGAGAAGACGCTGGAGGTGCAGCCAGACTTCCCGTCTGCTTTGAGTTCATCTTTGTCGGTCTGCAAGGTCAGGAGTTTAGTGGGATTGCTGAGGACAAGAGAGGAAAAGACTTATTAGGTGATCTGTGGAGGGCTGCCTCTCCTAGAGCATTGTTCTCTGTGATTTACAGCACCTGAATCATGGAATCATAGNGAGCCTGGCCCCTTCTCCTTGCCCCCCACCCTGCAGAGGTTTGTAACCATTCCTCAGATCCCCTCTCAGGCTTCTCCAGGCTGAACAGCCCCAGGGCTCTCAGCCTCTCCTCATAAGAGACAGAAGTAATACCCATCTCTGTGGTCAGAATCCATGCTCTCTAAGATGGATTTTGAAGGTCAAATTCGGTTGAATTTGCATCTTTATTCCTCATTTATATTCCTGCCACTTGTGTTGTTTCAGCCGTGACTCCGAAGCATGGGGGAAGCCACTTCCCAGCCCTTCTGACTTTTGAACCTTTAGAAGCTGCAGGCCACGTCCTCCCTGCCCTTTCCCAAGCCCCTGCTCTCCCCGGAGCTCCCCACGGCAGAGAGAGAGCCGCTCGCCAAGCCCGGCTCTTGTGTGTGCATCGGGGCTGCGCACAGGGCTGGCGAGTCCAGCTCAGAGCCTTTATCCTCACAGATCCATAGTACCAAGAACTGTTTTGGTTGGACAGACCTTTCAGATCATCAAACAGGACCATTAACAAGCTCAGCAGGTGCTGGGGGACGTGGGTTAGTGGTGCCCTGCCAGTGCTTAGGGGGGCCAGTTGACCTTGATGATCTGAAAGGTCTCTTGCAACCAGAAAATTCGGTGAGCGGACGTAAAGACCGATGGGAGATTGGCCCCTGAGCCACCACTTCATTCTCCCTCCCTGGTGTGTGTGCAGGGCCAAGGGCTGGTGCCTTGGCCTCATCCCAGCCGCTCTCCCTGCTCAGGCTCCTCGGGCGACGGGAACCAGTCCCAGGGGAGGTGGAGAGGTGGCACGGAGCAACTCTGGCTTGAGGCTGCCTGGCTGGGGCATGGGGCCAGGCCGTGGGGTGGAGGCTGGAGCCAGCAGGCATGTTCAGGGCAGGCTGCCACGGCCGAAGCCTGGCTGCAGGAGAGGGGCAGTGCTTCAGGAGCAGAAAGGGCTGCTTAAGAATGTCTTGCTTTCTTCAGGAATCCCACGTGGAGGAAGAAACCAAATTTCTGCCTGGAATTGATGGTGACCTTCTCTGTGGTGAAGAAATAAAAGGCATGGCTGCAGAGAATGGAGTGAGACCTTGGAGCTGGAGAGGAGCGCTGCGGTTAACGGGAAGGCTGGTGCCATTGGGCTGATGGAGCTGAGCTGCCCTGAGCCTCACAGAGCAGATCCAGGGCCCTCTGCCCCCGGGGCAGAGCCACACTGCTATTGTTCATTGAAAAGAGCTGCTTCACTTGCTCCTTCACTGATGCCAGTCAAAATTTGGCCCAGAGACAATAGGACCTTGCAACAATGATAAATATCTTGATGCCGGGCGGTAGCCGGAGCCACAGGCAGCAGAGCCCACTGGTGTGGACCACCACGGCCCCGGCCGCGCGGGGTTTGCGTCAGCCGGGGAAGCCGTTTGCCTCGCAGAGAGCGGTGTGTGTGCTGCAGATCAAGAAGCTGGTGCTATGGTTAAAGGGATTACTGCAAACTATGCCGTGTTTGCGAGCGAGAGAATTTGTGGTATTACATTCTTGGCCAATTTTCAGTTTTTCTCTTTTGTACAAACATAAAGGGATAAATGAAGTCGAAAATACAGCTCTGCAGCTGCTTTTGGTTAAGTTTTTGCCCCTCTGCCATGAACGTAGTAATAAAACTGTGGATTTGGTTGAAATACGTCTGAAGAAATTCTCGTCTCAACCAGAACAACGCAATCAAAGGAAAAAGACAGAAAAATAAATGGAAGAAACTAATCAAAAAGCAGACAAATGAGAATTGAACCCAGGCAGCTCCTTTTCTATTGATCCTTGAAGAAAACGAGCCAAATTCCTGTAGGTGCTGATTTTGCCCGTGGTTGGTTGTAAAGAGATAACATGATTTACAGTGAAAAGGAAAAAATAAAACACAAACCGCGTCAGCTCTTAAGACATACTTTGTGGCAACACATGATGTTTTCTTCACTGGTTGTGATCAAATGAGTCATGTAGTTTGTAGTCAAAAATAGATCCAGTAATGTAGATTAAAAAATAAACCAGCAATACATGTGGTTATGAACACATCTGTTACGATATGGCTTGCCTAATTTGGCTATATTCATGCAGGGTCTTTCTTCCCGAGCTTTACGCAGTTGGTTTCATCATCAAAAGATTATTTGTAGTGAGTAAAGCTCTTAAAAGTCCCGTATCGGCCTGAGCTGCTGAGTTCTGTAAGCCCATCTGTGAAGTAAGACATGACATATAGCGTTTGTGAAGAAAATGAATCATCCTTTCTGCCCTTTTCTTTTGAATCAAGGACATTTTTTACTCCTGCCTTGGCCACGCTGCTCAGAGGAAGTTGTTCCAGTGCAGACAGCCCCGTCAGGAAGCGGCTGCCTGGCACAACCCGCCCTGTGCTGAGCCAAAGCAGCCGCTGGCCTCCTGAGGGACCAGCACTGCGATGGGCAAAGCTCCGTGGCTGGCACTGGCTTCACCCAGTGCTGAGGGCAGAGGGTGCTATGGGGCTGCTGGGTCGTGTCTCCATCGCCCAGTTGGCGTCCTTTGCCCAGCTGGTCACCCTGCCAAGGAAGGAGTGGCTTTGTCCCACCTGGGGATCTGGGAAGGGAGGAAATTGAGTCTGGAAGAGGCAGAAGGTCTTGAGAAAGCCGTGGGTGTACACAAAGGAACTAAGATATGTCCCAGAAAGGATGTCCCAGCGTGCATTCAGCTGGTGTAACAGGTCAGCAGATGGATCCGAGGAACAGTGTTCAGTCATGTGGTTGGAAAGGTGGTGGAGATGATGAGGGTGGTAGGGCAAAGACCAGCCATTAGAGATCGGGACCATGGGAGCCAGTTGTGGTGCCTGAGCCATGTCAAAGCCACCCTGGAGCAGGAGAGGTTTGCTTCAGGGCTGCCAATCTTTTAGCCCACAACTGGCAGAGACCTATGGATCCAACAGCCCCGGGTCCTTATTGTGCATCATAAGTAGGTGTCAATCAATCAGTGTCCTTCTCTTTGGTCCTGCATCGAGTATCTGTGTCTCAAATCCATTCGTGTCTGTCTCAGGCTGTTTGAGTCAGCCCCATTTGGGGGCTGGAGTGTTCTGGCATCAAGACTGTTACTACCAGAGAGAGAAACCTTAGAAGTGCAAGAATAGAAAAGTAACAAAAGTAATTTTTCAGATCATTGTAGTTAAAAAATAGAAGCATTAACAAAGCAGAACCAACCCTGTTTGATGTTACTCTTTAGAGCCTGGTATGTAGTTTTATGGAGCAAATTGTTTTTCATTTTGACACTGAGAGTTCTCTTTTAATTTTCCAAAAGGCACATCTGAAAACAGCTTGGGAATCTCACAAAGAAAACAAAGATTCCTCCTCTGCAAAGTATATTCTTAATTGAAAAACAGCCCTAAAAGTCTGTCTCCTATTTCCAGCCTCAAACCCTCTTTTGGCAGAATTTCAGAGTAAGCTTTCAGGAGGCGCGCAGATGCCCGCCAGCCCTGCCGAGCACGGCCCCGGGGTGGGCAGAGGAGGAAGGATTTCCCTCGGTATCTCAGTGAGGAGAACACTCATTTTCTTGTCCAGGTTGTGGCTGTTTTCCCACTTTCCTATTCCTGTGTTGCCCCTTGCAGGGCATTACCCGAGGCACGTCCCTCATCGAGTGCCCGTGGGAGGATCTGCTCCCGCACAGTAGGGTCTTGCCCCTTCAGTTGGTATCACAATGCTCAGGTAGCTCCTTCCCAAAGGGTGCCACATCACCACCTTTATTCTCCATAGAATTCTCCACCCACTGGAGTTTGATAGGAGGTGTCCTGTTTTCTTAAATTAATGATATACTGCAGAACTACCAGCATATATTTACGTTCCCATTTACTATGGTAATAAATATTAATCAGCCTCTAAAAGAAGAAAAGTGCCATTGTTGGAGGAAAGTAAAGGGAAACTTTATGTTACCCTGGGCTGTCTTGTTTCTGCGGGGACACGAGCAAGGCGGTGTTTATCATTTGGTATTTCAACAGCAGAACACTGTGGGGCCTTTCTAAATCCACCTAGCTTAACTGGTTGCTCACAAGTTCAAAAAACAGCTACGGATTTAAAAGAAAATATTTATGTCCCTATAGTTTAGCTACAGTTTATCAAGTGTTCTTGCAAGTTGAAACCACACAGCACTTAAAAATGAAAGGCATCTCTGTACCATACGGGCTGTCCCTGAGCAGCAGACGACATCACGAATGGAATAGTTTCCACTGTTGGCTCACATGGATGCAAGGGCACCAAGCACCTCCGAAGGATTTCGATCCACGTACGAGCTGCACGCCTGAAGGGCCAGCTCTGCTCCCAGTGACAGCCACTGCCTTTCACAAGCCCCCATGCTGGGACAGCTCCTGCGTGGCCAGCTCTGTGGCCACCTCTGCGCTCACGTCGCTCATGATCGTGCTTGTGCCGCAGCTTCGGCGCTGGCGGCTCCGTGGGTCTCAGGCAGAGCTCAGAACTCTCCACTCCAGGCTCTTCTCCACTCCCCAGCTCCTCGAGCCCCTCTTCATGTCTCCTATTTCCTTGTTCTCCAGATGTGGAAGCTGATAACAATCGACTTAAGTGCTGGACTGTAACCACGTGTTTGCACGGTCACACTCAAGAGCTCCAGGGGAGCAGGCAAAGAGCCCTCTTGTCACACTTCGATGGTGTGAGGACAGAAGGCAGGAAGGGTTGCAGTGAGAAGATAATCCTCTCCAGACCCCCGATACCATGGGAACCTGTGAATAGAGCTGGGATCTGATGAAGTCTGTCAGGTCAAAAGCTTGGCTCCCTTAGCCAGCTGTACCAGGTCACATAATAAAAGATACTATTCCTCATCCAGATTTCGTCCAAGTAAAGTTTGAAGGACAAGGAACTTCATGAGGTCTGCTTACAAAGAGCAGGGAAATTCTGCATCAGAGCTGCCCAGGGTCAGTCTTGTGCTGTAGCCACAAAATTATCTTTTCCTTGGGAGAGGCTTTTGTAGCAAATCCAACTATTAACCAGTAAACCCATTTATTTAATTAATGCTTAACCAAAAATGACTAACACTTCAGAATGTACCTGGAGAGCTGACCCACTGAAATCTCCTCTTTTTTTTCCCCAAGACAACAGCTGTGGGAGCTGTTTTTGTGGCACCCTGAGCACACAGACTTCTTCAGTGGTCATCTTCATGAAGCTGAGGGACCGAAGACCCCTACTTGCATCCCTTGGCAGCTGAAGAGCCTTTCCAAACCTGGCTCGAGCGAAAAGGAGCAGCTTAGATTAGCAGCTCTTTTTTATCACGAGCTGAGAATTCTCTTTCTTTTTCCCATTCATTTCAGAGCAGATCACTCATGTTCTGTTAACACAGCGCAGGATTTACGGCTGTGATTTAGGAGGTACGAGTTACCTACTCCTGTCTCAAACTCATTGCCAGGAGTCTGGCACGCAACCCCTCCTGACATTACATGGACATCCCCGGTATTTATCTCCATTCCTCCATTAGTTTTGTGTTAATCTTGTTTATTACCTTGCTGTTACTCTTTAAAAAGCACCAGCTCATTCATCTCGCAGAGGCTCCCCCTCAGATGCTGTCTGCTAATTTGATTTAAGGGGCTGTAACTCTTTCGACCTGTCGCTGGAAAATATTCCCTCCCTTGGCTCCGGGCTGCTTCGAGGAGCTCCTGCTCTGAAGCAGCATTGAGGTGGAGGGGTTATGAAAACACATCTCTGCCCAAAGGGTCAGGATGGGAGAGAAGCACATCTGAAAGTGACACTTCCCAAGGAGAGCCCTCATGTTTTCCGTCAGCTTGGTCAATGGCCGTGGGGATGTCCAAACACCAGGGCCAGACACTCCTCCCCTGCTCTCACAGCATGAAAACAGCAGGCTGCAGGAGGGGGAAAGCAGACCTGAGATTGTCCAGTCCTGGTTGAGATGTGGGGATGCTGTAAAACCATCCCTTCCCACCAACACCCTCGATTCCCCCAGCTAGGTTGCCTCAGAGACCTCTTGGGCGATTCCCTCTCTGTGGCCAGCAGGTGCTGGAGCACTGCTGGGAGCCAGCGAAGGCTGCTCGCTGGGACAGCACAACATCCCCTGGGAAATGTAAACTACTGCCTGAGAGCTCGATTAATCCCCTTTAGTGCTCTCCCAGCAGAGAGTTTCCTCGTGAACCCAACTGGCCAAGTCTGCACCCTAATGCCCAAGCACCCCCTTCTCTCCTTTACCCCCAGAGCACTGGGAAGGTGATGGAAAAGCAGCCCAGAGGCAGGGAAAGGTGGGAATTCTGAATGGGGAGACTGGAAATGGAGCTGAGAGGTATGGCCAGAGGTGCTGAACAGAGGACGTGGGACCACTGACGTGTCCTGAGCACATTGCTGAGGGATGTGGCACTGAAAACTGGGATCAGGAATGAGGGAGAGGATGGCTCGTGGTTTTACAAGATAAAGTTATTTCTGTTCTCTGACTGGGTCTCTGAAACATCTCCCTCCTGTGAAATTCATACAAACAAGAGACATAAAGTGCCATCCAAACAACACCAGTGCATTAATGCATTAATTCTCTAGTGCAGGCTCAGTAAAACAAACAGTGGCAAAACACAGAACCCACCGATGTGCAAAATCGAAAGTCTCTTCTCATTTGCTTGAAGCAGAAACGACCATTGTTCATTTAAGCTCCTCTCTGAACGATGGCGCGGAACATTTTTCTGTGTCTGCATCGTGAACGGAGCTGAAACGCTCTCAAGTAACAGCAGTTGCTCACAGCATGGCAGGGAAAGTGCTAGAATGATGTCCCAGCCTGCAGCGTGTCCCGACGTGCTCTGCTCTGCGGGCAGGGGCTCCAGCACCCTCTGCGTCCTTTCACAGGAGCCCAAGCCAGGTTTGCTGTAGAGCACAGAGGAGCAGCCAGCGGAACCGATGCCAGCTCTTCTGGGGATGTGAGGTACCGGGCAGTGTCTGACCTG
>VWZY01008572.1:23321-33744 GCA_013399075.1 Chloroceryle aenea | reverse complement strand
GTGTGGTGTGGACACGATGCCCGATCCGGCACGAAGTGAGGGGGAACAGACCTGACTCTGCCCAATGCCTTTGCCATCGGCGAGTGCATCGTGTGCCCGTGGTGTTGGGAGCAGGGGCTGGGAACCCTAAAGCTGTTTGTGTGGAAGCATCACGTGATGCTCTGAGCAATGCATTTAGAGAACAAATCTTCTGCCTTTTAGTGCATCTTGGTCTTTTGGGTTGAATCAGGTGACTAGTAAATCCTGAGTACGTTAGGAATGGGAGTAGGGAAGACATTAAAGCAGCACATATGTGCTCTGTAAGTAATGATCTTACCTGCAAGGAAAGTGACAATAGCAATACAGTTCTGTGAGTAAACACTGGAGCAGAGGAGCTAGGAACGAGACAGCTGAAGAGAGCTCTTGAACCTGAGTTCATGTCTTGGTGTCTCCAAAAGAGGCCATGTGCAAGAGAAACCCAAGTCTGTGCTCCTGATGCCTCCCGTGATGCAACCTCTGGGTCTCTTCTCACGCTCAGCATCATATCCACAGTGGATCTTCTCCGAGGACTGTGTGTGCCCAGCACAACTCGGCACTGCCCCTTTTCTCCTGGCAACAGCAGCGCAAATCCCACCCGGGGACACGTCCCAGGAGGGGCAGACGGACTGGGGACATGGGCTCTGGGGGCTGTAGGGCCCTTCCCGCCTGCAAGAAGTCAGAGCTTTGCCCCAGCCAGCCTTTCAGGGCTGCCCCAACGGGTCGCTGACTCTGTCAGCTTGTAATTGCTGTTTTATGAGCGGAGAACTGTGCGGTCTGAGGCAAACCCCCCAGCTGAAAAGGCAAGCGAGCGAGCTCGAGTGTGAGTTAGAGCTACCCAGGGATTTTTCTAATTCATTCTCTGGCCTCAGTTATGGTTTTATGTGTCTCTTTCCTTTAAGCAGTCAATAAAACCAGTCCTTGCTATGGTAACGACCTCCTTCATCACTCAGACAGACCTAACGCACCGTCCTGAGGACGCTCCCGCCAATTAGCACGGGCAACTTTTATAGACAAGGCATTGGAAAGGAGCTGCTCCCTTCCATCAGCATTTGCCATCAACATTTCCATCTTTAATCGTTCAGAACGTGCATTAGTGGGCTGGTTCCAACTCCCCACGGGGGTAACGAGCAAGGGGAATTTTGCAGGGACGCTGCTTCCTCGAGAGATACGCGGCAGGGGGGAGCGCCCCGGCCTCGGCTGCACACTTGGAAGTCCCAGCAGAGCACAGTCCTGAAGCAAAAGACAAACTTTCTTTCTTTAACTCCCAGCTGCAGCGTGGTACGTGTGCCATGTTTGCGAGACGGAGCTTGGCACGGCTGCGTAGCTCGTTGCTGTGGAAAGAGTCATCAGGGTGATGTATTGAAACGCAGCCATCTCCATTATGGTATGCCATGGATGTTTGTAAAAGCTGTTTTTAAAATTAATAGTACTCTGTAATGCTGATAAAGGAGAGAGCATTTATAATTTGTTGCACTCCCAGCCTCTTTCTAAATCCACATTAGTCTGCTTTCCACTTGACTGGAGTACATTCTTTTAAAGATATGATGGTTTGGAATTTGTAAATAGTGTATTAAGGGGACAAACCCTTTATTATTTAATGGGTACATAATTTTAAAGAGTTACATCAAGGCTGTTGTGCTTCCTTTCCACCACTGATTTGTGTCTCAGTATTTCATGTCGATGCTCCTCGGGCTCTCTGCCGCGTCAACGTTCACACTTCTCTCACAAGGCTTCCTCCTCGTGATCAAGGGCTTGAGTAAGTTATGGCCACCCTGAACAAGGAGACACCTTCAAACGCTCAGCTGGTCCAGGTACCAGAAGGAGTCTGTGCACATTAATGTGAATTTCAACCTAAATGATTCTACATAGGCTTGATTTCTTTTAACCACCAGGCTTGAGAGACCTGGATTGCCATGAAACTGAGGCTCGAATGGTACAAATGATTCTTTATCTTTCTCCTTCAAAGACATATCTCCCTCTAAGCCTTGATGGACACAAAGAATGGGACCTTCTGGTGCTTTACCTCTTCTCCAGCTCACGAAGACAGGATCTGACCTCTGCAGAGCTCCTTGCTTCTTGCACATCCCTCTGTGTTTCTTCTCCGTGCCTTTGGCTTGCACCTCACAGCTCACACCATCCCCTTCTCTGTTTCTGGCCTTGCAGCTGCTGAGCACCAAGAAGCAGCCACTGTTTTTCTGTTGGGTGCTAATAGGGAGCCAGAGCAAGTGGAAACATTTCTGCTCAAGAAACACCTTGAAGTGAGAGTGCTGCTCCAAGCAGGGAGCTGTGGGATTTGGGTTTCAGGAGATGGTCCAGACCTGTCCCTACCTCGGGGGTGGTTGCCCCAGAGCTCCCATGCTAGCCCTGTGGGGATGATGCTCCATAGCCTGGGCTGATGGGGCCAAGCTCATGGCCAAGGATGCAGCTCCTGAGCCCAACTGCTACCGGGACACGGTGATGCTCTGACTGATCTCATCTGCTGCCAGAGTAGCACCGCGTAGGACACTTGATGCAGCTGGACAAAGACTAGGGCATAAATATGCCTGAAAGAAACTATCAAAATTATTAATGGTGTTTTTCTACCCTTTTTAATGAGGAGATACTCACTTCCAACAGCACTGCCAGTGTTGGCATCCTTGAGGTTTTTTTTTTTCCGAAGTGGTTTAATTGAGCTAGGTATAAATAGCATATCAGTAAACAAGACCTTTTGGCTCTGTGAATCATGTCTAAAATATTTGCAAGCCCTCCACAGCCTCTCTGATGGTGAAGAATGTGCTCATTAGGCTGGCCCAGATGCATTCTGCAATCCAGCGAGAACCTCACTCTCCAGCAGATAAATCACTGCAATATTAATGCCCCTGTTTGCAGACAAGGAGCGCTGCAAGGCCAAGGCAGCCGCGCGGAGGCCCTTGGGGGGTGTGTCTGTTAGGACTGCCCAGGTTTTCAGAGTTCCACCCCAAAAGGGTTTTGACAAAAGCATCGCAGGAACCTGTGCTTATTTCATTCCATTTCATTCACCCCCTGCCTCTGAGTATTCCAGAACTGGCTCTAAAATAACTGCATAAACTAACCCACACGGAAAGCAAAATGGACACTGGAAAAGCCAGCAGTTTTTACTCTGAGTTTACTCGCTTGGGAATTTCTCAGCTGACCGTTTACACGACAAACATCTCTACTTAATCTTGCTTTGGTAATGTAAGTGCACGGTCCCCATCCTCTGCAGGAATGCAGTTTGTTTTCCTTCAGTAATCTCCAAGGCATTAATTACGTATGTTTAAGTGCATGCGGATGTGTTTGCAGCGTTGGAAACTCTGTTTCTAAAGTCAAATCAGACATAAACCCATGGATACGTGTGGTGCACGCCTGCACTCCACCCAGCTGATTCCCTACATTATAAGAGGGACTTGTAAAGCTGAAGTCAAAAAGTAGACACGAGCTACCTCGGAGGTGAAGGGTACAGAGAGTGCTGCTTTGACCTGAACAGTAAAAAGCAAATGTTTGGATCTAAAAATATTCTAGAAAATACTTGGGTTCCAGATTCTTCAAATTTCCTTAAAATGCAAATATGGGGATTGGAAGTTTCCTTATCTGGCCGAAATCCTCTTGGAAATGTAATTTGTTGCATTTATAGAGTGCCTTTTATCTGAGGGTTTCAAAGTGCACCGCTGATCTCAATCAAAACGCTGTAGTAGGGGTTGGGTAAGGTTTAAAATTCCCGATCCAGGTAAGGAAAATGGCTTGGTTAAAAGAGGAAAAGAGACACCCAAAAGGCTGGCAGCACAGAGGAGAACAGAGCCAGCCCAAGCCACCTGCCCAAACCACCCGCTGATAATTCCTTCCACACCCCGACACTGCCCTTGGTGCCTGGTTCCACTCTGGACTGGACACTGGTCTATAAAAAGACGAGACCGCGGGCTGTGCTCAGAGATCTCTAGTGACAGTCCCAGGCTGACGTGTGTTTTACTGGCTGCTGCCTGAAGTCCCTTGTTCCCTGAGAACAGCACACATAATAACACCACTGAACGTGCTTTATAAAGCCTCCCAGCAGTGTTTCAGAGCAGCTGAATGAATACATCAGGTGTTTTATCACTTCTGCTGGGGATTTAATAGGTTAAAAGTGAAATCATGCACCACATGAAACAGCTTTTTCAGGGCAGGGGTTTGGAAGGCGATTTTCTGGGGGGCATTTTCTTACCTGTGCATCTCCCCATCAGACGGGCCACGGGCACTGCTGTGCTGGCTCACAGGGTGCAGTGGACAGGCACCAGTCGTCGGTGCTGGTGGAGGTCTTCAGAGAGTCACCGCCGAGCACTGAAGAACCTCGGTGCAGCGCTAAGGAAAGGGACACCTGGGTCATAAATGCTTCCCAGTATTTGCAAGCTATCACTGTCTGTCCTGTTCCAGATCTCGAGGAGGAGAGTACTTGCTGCACTTGGGAAATGCACCGTGAGTCCTCCCTGCTGTGAAGGGCAGGAGCCTCACCCCAGCGCTGCTCGGCACGCTTGCAGATCCTGCTGCCTGGAGTAATCTCCCATTTGTTTTGTCAGCTCTTAGATTAGGAGCTCATAAAAATCTCTTGTGTAATGGGTGATTTTATTTTGGTAGTCTTAGTGCTAAGTAAACTCTGAGATAAGAAATACAAAGTCCATAATCATAGAATCACACGAGGGATTGGGTGGGAAGGGACCTCTCAAGCTCATCCAGTGCAATCCCACTGAAGGCAGCAGGGCCATCTGCAGCCAGAGCAGGGTGCTCAGAGCCCCGGCCACCTCCCCTGCAATGGGGACAGGGATGGGGCAGCCACCACCTCTCGGGGCAGCCTGGGCCAGGCTCTCCCCACCCTCAGCACCAACAATTTCCCCTCCTCTCCACTCTGAATCTCCCTCCTTGAGTTCAAACCATCCCCCCTTGTCCTGTCCCAACAGACCCTGATGTCAGACCTCACCCCGAGCCCCACAGGAAGGCTGGCAGCCCGTGGTTAGGGCACGGAAAGGTGACTTGTTATGCTCTGTGACATTCCCGAGGGTATGAACAAGGTGGGTAACAGCTCATTCCTGTTGTGATCTCTGAGTGCATTGAATTGGACGAGTCTCAGACGCCCGTTGTCACGTACAGCTTTTATCACAATAAAAAATATATGTTAGTTCTAATGCCTGTTCCCAGGCACTGCACTCTCATGTGCTGGGAAAGCTGAGCTATCCCAATGAATCACACAATTTTTCTTGTATAATCACCAGACCCCTGAACGGCCACGGCAGTAACAATTCACTTAAACTATTTGTAATCACAGGACAAGCTCCTCGGAGTCTGTAAATCAGCAGCTCTCTGCTGGCTCTATGGAAGCTACACTGATTTACTCCACAGCTGAAACTACTCTATTGAGTTTTTTAACTGAACCTTATTTTTTGTTGATGTGACATCCGTGAAGGTCACAGCTGCAGCTGCGTGATGCTGCATGAAAGGAGACACTACAGGAGATAGTCTTAGGTAGAAAAACCAAACAGAGACCTGATTCCGCCTGATTCAGAAGTCCCAGTGCTGCTCCGCATGTCCCTGTGCTCCTGCGTCACCCAGGAGTCCAGGCACCCCTGGACACTTCAGTCACCCCTGAATAATTCTTCTCAGAAAAGTGGGATTTGAGTACAGCCGTGGTAATGCCTCCTGTGGATCGGCCGCAAGGACGCTCGGAACCATAAGCAGGTTTGTTCTGGTGCTGCAGGAGTACTGGGTTGCTATAAATCTGGAGAGCACAGAAATCAGACTGATGCTCCTGGTATGCAAACTGCATCTTACTGGCATCCATGAAACTACTCGAAGACTGGGAACTGCTCCGAGTACAGCAGGTCCCCACTGACTCTGATCTGCTCTTCACCGCTCTGCTCAGAGAACAACAAGAGCTTCTTTTCTCTCTCGTGAAGAGGACAACGCGTGGTTACCTGGTCACAGTGCAGAGTGCCCCAGGTACAGAGGGGTACACGTGGCAGTGGTGTGAAATAACCCCGTGGTCAGGAATGCCTGAAGTGGCTGAAGATGGACACACAGGCTCACCCAGGGTTAGCAGCGTCCCAGAGACTCTGCAGGCTCAGACACCATCCCTGGACCTGGCTCTGCTACCCACCCTCTGGCCTGGGCAGTCCCTCAAGGAGCCCTGTCAGAGGGAGAAGTGATGCTGGGTGGCAATGGATCCTCTCCGTGGGTTAAGTGACAAGATCTAGCCGTACGTTCTTACTCAACCTTTAAGTGGAAACGAGAATCAATCAGCACACACCCAAATATTAAGAAAATATTGATGGAATGGTAACTCCATTAAGTAAGGGAGCATCTGCCACCTAGGGAGCCCTGCAAGAAATGCAGGGAATCACCTAAGTGATTAAGACTTAAAAGTTTCCCTCTTAAGTGTAGACAGTTCATATTCATTTTCAGCTGCCCCTGCTGTGAGGTGAGCTGATCCCTGTGCTGATGGCCTGGCACCGAGGAAGGGAATCTGATGGCCCAGCACCGAGGAAGGGAATCCACCCCTCCTCCCACAGCAAACCCACCCAAATGGGGCAGCAGAGCGGGCTCACGAGCACAGTTTTGTCTTCCTGGCCAATCTTGTTGGTGTAAGAGTGAAAGAGAAGTGCACTGGGGTGTACTGCTGAGCAGGGTGTGTGGCTGCACCCTGCCGGTGATGCTAGCTGCTTTTAACTAGAGGTTGCTCTTTTTTTCCCCCCCATCTATCTCTTGTCCATTTCTCACCATCCTGAAACATGAACCGACCATGACAGAAAACGCCAGGTCAAGAAATGAAACCCACGAGTTTATTTCTGCAGTAAGAGCACAAGTCCTAAGGGTGGACTCAGCCCAACAATGCCTCGACCACCACGAGAGCAAAACCACAAGTCATTTATTCAATAAATTCTGCCTCATTTTCTTGTCACAGATTGCCAGTATTCACTATTCAGCTCCTCGCCAAGTAATTTCTGCAGACAATTCTTGATCTGAAGTTCATTTGTAGTTCATCTTCAGAATTAATTTCTTTTTGTTGGACACATTAATGGCGTATTACTTGTAATTTCTGCAGACAGGCTTCCAGCATGAACACTTGCATTTGCAAGTGCAAAATAGGTTTTATGAAAATATTCCCCACTTGGTTAAAATTGATTTACAAAAATGTCCAAGCAAATGGCCAAATATTCTGGAGAAGTGGATATAAAATACCCCTGAGCAAGTGTGCGATCAGCTCGCCAAATATTCTGGGGAGCCGTTTCTGGCTGGGAGGAAAGGGAAGCTGGGGGGACTCTGGGGTGCAGGGGGACCCCGGGGGGGTGGGCTGCTGAGTCAGCATCTCAGCTAACTCCAGCCTGGCAACTGTCAGCTCTTAGGTCTTTTGTTATAATTCCTTCATCCCAATTATCACACGGTCACAGTTCACTGGACCAAACCTGTGAAGAGCTCGAGACTGACACTGGTTTACCTCTCCTAGTTTTGCTCTGCTACTGGTTTGAGTTCAGTGGCACAACAAGGAGAAACAGGGTGCCTGGAGACCTTGTCGGTGAGGGGGGAGAGAAATTCTGTTGTTCTCTGGATAAAAGAGGTGTGTGTAGGCTATGGGAGATGCCAGCTGGGGCTGAGTCTTTCTTCTCACTGCTTTCTGATCACCCAGCCCCAGGGATGGGAGCTGGGTGGCAGAGCTGGTGGCTGAGAGGTGTCTGTGCAGCTGCAGCAGGGCTCGCTGGTCCTGCTGCCAGTGGGATCCTCCGTCCCGTGCTCTCCATGGAAGAATTCCAGGGCTTTGCATAAACCTCAGGTTTCACAGTTTCTGAACTGTTTCTTTTGGGGGTTTCCTCTTCTTCTGCTGTCACTCGTGCCATGCCATGGCTGTGTCCCGCTCATGGGACCAGCTCCTGCTGCATCCACTGGAGCTCTGGTGATCGGCAGCTCCGGATGAGCTCACAGAATTCCCATTGGACAAATTGATTTCTCTATTGCTCTCTTCCCTACCTCCCTTTTCCCAATAGCGTTTGAGCCTATGTGTTGTCTCTTAGCAGACTCATTTTTAAATGCTTTTAATCTTTACCTATAATTTCTTGTCAAAATCTTCCTACATTGACTTTTTAAGCCATTCTGTGGGAGATGTTGACTTTGCCGTGTTAAATGAGTAGCGAGTTAATGAGCGGCTCTCCTTCTGTATTGAATCTTCCTGACTTCCCTTGGTTCAAAATCAGAATCAATAATCCCCTGATCAAGAACACGGAGCTGTTAGACAATAATATTTTTCATGGCTCTATTGTGTTTGATGCTCCTGTATGGATGCCAGAAACAAAATCGGGGTGATTTTTGTCAGAGCCTTTGCCAGATTTCTGTGTCTACTGGAAAATGAAAGGCCTTGTTTAAAGACAGAACCTTGACTGCTGTCTCCTGACGGTGAAGTCCCTGTCCTCTGAAGACTAAGGCAGAGCTCTCATTAAGATCTGAGTTGATATGCTGGCTCTGGGTGGTGAGAGGTCCCTGCTTGCATCTGCACCTCTTTGACAGCGACCCAGGGTCAAACTCCAGTGCCCTTATCTCTCTTTCAGCAGGAAAGCTTCTGCGATGGCTTTGGCCCCTGACACCCCCTCTTATAAAAGCTGGTGGGAGCTCAGCCTGGGTGCAGGCTGTGCAGGGCTGGGAGCTCACCCCATCTCTAGCAGAGCTGGATGATCCTCCCTGGGCTGCGAGGAGGCACCCCAGAGACACCGCCGAGCTGAGCAGGGCTGTCTGCTCAGGGCCACGCAGGTACCTGCACCAGGGCTCCCAGTTTCTCTCCTCAGTGCTGGCACCCCAGTGCGACCCTCACCCAGCAGCACAGCCTGGGCAGCCAGCAGTCAGTACCAGCTGGCTCATTCAGATTTTGTGCTGCAGTGTCCCCGTGGAAGACTGTGTATGTAAATGGGATGTGCGCTTCCCCGGCTGCCGGCAGCCCGTGGGGAACTTTGCTCCAGTAAAAATAAAATCAGCTGAGCAAGTCTCTCCCTAATCCTCTCTTATTCTTTGAAACAGCCAGGGCTCCAAGGAATTCACAGCACGTTTGTGAGGATGAAATACTGGTGATTAACATTCATGCCAGGGCTACTCCTCGTACATCTTTAATTTCAGTTACACAGAGCAGCGACCAGATTAAGGGGAAGTGCCAGGATCACAGGTAATGTGTCTGGGGGACCTGTGTCCTACAGCCTGGATATGCTTCCATCAAGCTCTGCTCGCGGCAGAATGGTTTCCAGGAGATCCAGGAGTACTGGGGGTACATGTGCTCATATAACCTGGGTAGGAGTAATCACAGGTAGAGGAAACTGGCAGCACTGTGGGGAGGAGGAGGCTTTACCCTGCCCTGCCATGCCACAGCTGTCAAAACAACTCGCCTGGGCTTGTACCAACAGAAGTTTTGAAAGAATCAAAGACCATGGAGAAGGCTGGAAAACTGCCATGGCTCATGCCAGAGCAAACTGGGACTTCGAGGAAGAGATGACATCACTGGAAGACAATGGACACAGCCTTGCCATGCCCAGTGCCCGCTCTGCTGCATCCCCCGTGGGGATGGGCAGCCTGTTGGCACGAGGCTGGGCAGCCTCAGATCTCCTCTTCCCCCTTGGTAAAGCACTGGGGGGGGGACATTTGGCAAACTGGGCACCCCAGAGAAAGGCTGCGCTCTCCACGCGATTGCACCAGCGATACTCAGAAGCAGAGCTGCCGAGCGGCGAGGCCATAAAAGCTGGGCAGCAGTTATTTCACAAATAGCTCGTCCTCCAAAGAGCTTTTATTCATATTTTAAACTTGGCCTTAATCCTATTGTATCTACTTACTTAAAATGAGTAATGACTGATCAATTGGAATGTTGATTGAGAAAGTACTGAAAAGTTTGGCTCTGAACATGGAAAATCTGACTATCGAACAACAAAACAGAGACCTCTCCTTAGATAGTAATGAAAAATATCCTGTGAGTGAGCCTGGGTGATTCTTTACATATTTCCTGTGCACTCCTTCGAGAATAATCTCTGTCCTTTAAAAACAGGAGACAGAGGAGCACTGGGAGAAATGTTCTCAGAGCAGAGCTCCAGCTGGACACAGACCTCACCCCTGTCCTGACCCGTGCCTCGCACACCAGGACTGGGAATGGTGTCAGTGCAATGCTTCAATTTTACGCTGGTTTGTGATATTCCTGATACGCAGGACTTGCCACGTGGTCCAGGATGGGGTTTCCACTGGTCCAGCACAGGCTGCAGGAATTCTCTTGATTCCAGAGGGGAAAACATCCACTAACTTCAGCAGAAATTAGCTCAAGCTGTAAGTTGGCAATGTCAAAACACGGGCACTGTATTATTAATTTTACAGATTGAGGCAGCAATTTTGCATATTTTATAACATAAGCCTTTTCTGTAATTAGGTA
>VWZY01008572.1:0-17993 GCA_013399075.1 Chloroceryle aenea | reverse complement strand
CTGCCAGGGCCTGTGATAACACCAGCTCTTGGCTGAGGCTGGCCACAGTCCCTGGCCCCCCTGCTCCCCTTCACAGGGGATCTGACATTTCTCCCCTCAGTCAGAGGTGAAAGTTTTCCTGGTGTAAATTCCTCCTCGTGAATCCCACCCTGATGCTGCAGCTCGTTCCTCTGAGGAGTGTAGCAGATGTTGCAGCTTGAAATATCCTCGTTCCTCTGAGGAGTATACCANGCCCCCCTGCTCCCCTTCACAGGGGATCTGACATTTCTCCCCTCAGTCAGAGGTGAAAGTTTTCCTGGTGTAAATTCCTCCTCGTGAATCCCACCCTGATGCTGCAGCTTGAAATATCCTCGTTCCTCTGAGGAGTATACCAGTGTAAGAGCAGGCGTGGAGCGCAGCGCTAATGTCCCCGGAGTGATGGCTTGCTAAAAAAGTTCATGTCCAGATAAGAGGGGGAAGAATGCAGGAGCAGAGATACGATGGATTATCCAGATATATAGCAACTGGCATGAAAGAGATGCTTAAAGAGCCAGCCAGACGAATGTAGAGATGATATCTATGTTTAGAATACCTGAACTGAGTTAATCTTATCTTTTATTAAAACTCTCTATTGAATTTATCTATTAATAATTAACTCTTGACAAGAGTCATCTCTCTCCATGAATAGGTTTTGACTACGGTGAGACACACGAGGGAGGTGAACAAGAAGATCAGAGTACGTTCCTGCAAGGCAGCCAGTGGTGGCTGCNCTGTGGCTGCTTCAGAGACAGACGGGGGGCTTCCCCAGCACCCACGCTGCAAGAATGATTGTTCTTCTCCAGGAGAGGTGTTACCTCCTGTAATTAAAGCAGTCCCTGGAAGTCGATGCTCTTCATCCCAGGGAACTTCTAATTCCTGCTGGGGAGCAGAGGCAGGACCTGCAGGGACTGATGTAGGAGGGGCAGGTCAGGCAGGGAGCTGGCTGGTGAAGAAAGCACAGCTGAGCTGTTTTGTTCTCTCCTCTGAGAAAGGAGCCTGGGGGCCATCAGGGTGGATTGTGCAAACTGCAAGCTCTAGCTCAGCCGCCATGCAGCGGCCACAGCCTGGTGCAAAGACGTGAGAGAGCATAAAAAGAATAAACCACAACTTCATGAGCTGTCAAAGCAGCCATAAAAAACGAGGTAGTGCCTGACACAGCAACAAAATCCCACCAGCAACCTGTGGTCCTAGTGCTGCAGAACCGACCAGGAGTTCCTCAGTTGAGATGTTTGATTAGGATTGAAGCTTTATCGACGTAAGGCAGTCCNTATAGCAACTGGCATGAAAGAGATGCTTAAAGAGCCAGCCAGACGAATGTAGAGATGATATCTATGTTTAGAATACCTGAACTGAGTTAATCTTATCTTTTATTAAAACTCTCTATTGAATTTATCTATTAATAATTAACTCTTGACAAGAGTCATCTCTCTCCATGAATAGGTTTTGACTATGGTGAGACACACGAGGGAGGTGAACAAGAAGATCAGAGTACGTTCCTGCAAGGCAGCCAGTGGTGGCTGCTCAGCGCTCGGGTCCTGTGTCCCGCCAGCCAGGGCTAAATGGGGGGAACGGGCTGTCACAGGGTGAGCAGGGCCACACNCATCCAGCCTGGCCTTGAACACCTACAGGAAGTGTTAAGGTGTTCCACTGGATGTTAAACATCAAGCAGCAGCTCAGCAGGAGCTGCTTGTCAAAGTACCACGCTACCATTGGCATCCTCCAGGGGAGAAGGTGGCTCCCAGCTGTCCCTGAGGGCAGCTGCAGTGACAGTGATGGGGAAAGCAGAGGGGATGGGGATGGAATTCCTGGATTCTTGTTCTCAGCACAATGGCCCATCAGAAGTACATCTGAAACCTCACCTGTTCATCATGAGGGAAACCTGCTTCTTTATCAGTGTACTCTGGTGCAATGGGAAAAGCTGACCAAGAGGAGATATGGGAGCTTCACAAATGATTTGTCTTTATTTCAGCTTCCCAGAGGGATGTAACTTGCTGTGACAGGCTCAGGGAAATAAGAGGCATTGAGGCACCTGCTGGGAAATGTAGAAGAAAGTTGCTATTCCTGTCACTGAACACCTGTAAATATTAAATGGGCTTTACAAGTGTAAGGAAGGAAGGAAGGAAGGGGTGATGCTGACACTGGAAATGTTCTTTCTAGATTTCTTTGAAAACCAAGCACATTGACTTTAGACTTTTTATGTGCCACCTGTAAAAGGAAAGCAGCATCAGCCACTCCAGGATTTGTAGCTTATTTGGCCTTTCACTGCAAACTAATTATGTGGTTGTTAACATCTTTGTGTCGTTCTATTTTTATTACCAGTATTAATTTATGTATCCTTGACATGTGATTTCTCAGGTCAAGAAGAGAAGTGGCCAGTNGTAAATTCCTCCTCGTGAATCCCACCCTGATGCTGCAGCTTGAAATATCCTCGTTCCTCTGAGGAGTGTAGCAGTGTAAGAGCAGGCGTGGAGCGCAGCGCTGATGTCCCCGGAGTGATGGCTTGCTAAAAAAGTTCATGTCCAGATAAGAGGGGGAAGAATGCAGGAGCAAAGATACGATGGATTATCCAGATATATAGCAACTGGCATGAAAGAGATGCTTAAAGAGCCAGCCAGACGAATGTAGAGATGATATCTATGTTTAGAATACCTGAACTGAGTTAATCTTATCTTTTATTAAAACTCTCTATTGAATTTATCTATTAATAATTAACTCTTGACAAGAGTCATCTCTCTCCATGAATAGGTTTTGACTACGGTGAGACACACGAGGGAGGTGAACAAGAAGATCAGAGTACGTTCCTGCAAGGCAGCCAGTGGTGGCTGCTCAGCGCTCGGGTCCTGTGTCCCGCCAGCCAGGGCTAAATGGGGGGAACGGGCTGTCACAGGGTGAGCAGGGCCACACTCACACCCTGCTTCATGCTCCAGCACGTGCAGAATCTGTAAACTGAGGCCCCAGGACATCTAAGCTCTTTACCCCAGACCCCATCCTAACCAAAGGCTACCAAAGGGTGTCCCCACCGTGAGCAGCAGGGGCCAGAGAAAGGCTGACATGTACTGGGAGAGGCAGAGGAGTTTTCGGTGACACTAAAAGCTTCCTGCCATGCAGTAAGTCCTTGGGGCAAGGGCTGGAGTAGCAGGAGTCCCTGGGAGGGGGTCACACACCTCTATGTGGTTCCTTTCCTGGAAATGCTGCACTGACCCTACACTAAGGCAGGAATCAAGCACGATGCATTCCCAAAGGACCCTGTGAATGGCCAGGATGAGCACTCACACCTAGCTCTTGGTTGCTGCTCAGTCTTATCTTCAGGGCACTGTTAAAGGAAGGTATTATCTCCAGCACAGCTCTGAGATGAGCTTCTACTTTAGTGAGCCCCCACCTGCCATCCTTCACGTGTCTTCCATTTTCACATCAGTCATCATTTCGAAAGGAGGGGTCGGGGGCAGAGCCCTGCAGCACTTGACAGGGCAGATGGGCACCCCCAGGGGAGGAAGGGCTTCTGCTGTCGGTGGGCAAAAAGCTGTCATCACTGGGATCCCAGCCTGGCCCTGCTGTACAGCTTTTACTGGTCGCTGCTCTCTTAATTCGACCGCAGGCAGGACTTACAATGTTATAGTTTGTATTTATTTATTCTGACTACGTGTTCAGTGATAATAACAGAGAGCTTAAGGTCAGACTCTGTTGATTCCTATTCCTTGCTCCCATTTCATTGCCTTCTCCTAAGCATTATCTTAAATGAATTCTTTTTTCTTTACCCAGCCATGATCAAACACAGATGTTTCATAGAGGAAACCCTGGAGCAGGCAGCTAGAGCTTGACCGCAGTCCTTTTTAAATCAATATGAGCCTAAAGTAATCACTACATAAAATCCCTCCTTAGTCTTCCACAATTAGGGGTTGATTTACAGCCTGAAGGCTGAGATGTTTCACCTGTTGGAGTGGCTACTTAGATACACCCTTGCTCCTCAGACCAGAGTGCCTGGTAAGAGAGAAAACACGTGATTTTTAACAAATCAACTGGTGTACACTTAGGTTCTTCCCTTTCATACTTCTCACCTCCTCCTGCCGTCCACGAACGCTTCTAACACACTCAGATTTTTTAACTAAATTGCACAAATGTGAATATTTTTATTACTCCGCCGGCTGAAGCCAAATTCAATTTGATGTGCCCTTAATGAACTTTGTGAGCAAGCACCGCCGCATTCAGAGCAGTAATCAACAGTGGGATGATATTTGTTAGACTGCATCAGTTTAGGTCCAGAATGACTTTGCTGTCTAGGCCACAAATACCAGCATTGTCCAGGAAATGGGGCAGCTGATCCCAGTTTTTTTAGCTGGACTGACAACCGAGCTGGCAGGCATGTTCAAAGAGAGTGGCTCCCACATTAATTAGCCTGCCCACAGATCTTTTAGCACTGAAGCACAGTTTTGCAGGAAGCTCCTAGAATGGGGTACGTGAGAATGCAGCAGGGTCTCTGAGTGAGGTGAGAATTCCCTATTTGTTAGACATGGCAGAGGAAACTAAGGAAGCTGATCAGCCAGGGCTCAGATGCACCTCCTGGTAAGTCTGAGTTCTGCTGAAAGGGAATGGAAATGACACCCATCCACAAAATCCAGAAGGCCTCCAGTCGAGTGCATGAACTTGGCATTTCCTTTTTACAGGAAGGGTCTTTGGAAGGATCCAAGTCAGCCACAGAGGTACCTCCAACACCTCAGTCATGATCAGATTCATTCTGGAGAGGTGTGGAAGCAGCGCTGCCACTCTACACGTACTGGCTTGAGGCAGACGCTGGCACATTTGGGTGAAGTTACACAAGACATCTGTAACGGGACGAAGCACAATGTCCCCAGCATGAGACTAATCTTCATTCCTAGGTAATCCTTCTCAGTATGACTTCTACAGGAAGGAGTAATAGGAAACGAGAGAAAAACTCCTAGGAAGTGACTTTTTGTTGTTGTTGTGTGACCCGATATTGCACGAAAAAGGCTGGAGTGTTTCTGCTTGATGGATGATTTCTCATAGCACAGATGAGAGGACAGATATACAGAGTTTCCATTATTGAATATGTGACAAAATCATTCTTTTTCCCTCGAAAGCATAGCTGAGAAAATGTTGGCAGTGGGCTCTGGCATGCTGCAAAAGTAGCTGTAATGAACTAAGTGTCTCCTGTGATTTACAGGAACAGGAGATGCTATTTGTGTCTCGTGACACAACCCTGGAGGTTGGAAACACCAAAAGCTGCCTTGTTCTCTAGATTATTTCTATGTAGTGCAGCAATGCAGGGGTCAAACTGCAGGTGCCAACAGCTGGGGCTGAGGATGCAACAGCTGTTTGACATGTCTGGGGTTTTTCACTAGGAACTGCATCTAGGACTGGCACATTGGCAGCTGGAGCACAAAGGGGATGCTGCTGGAACACTTTTGGTTTAGTTCCTTTGGAAAGTACCCAGCACTGTCTTTCTGCAAGAGCTCTGTGGTGCAAAGCAGAAGAGGTTGGGTGAGAAGGGCTGGGCAACTCTTCTGAGGTGGACTGGAAACACAAACCTGGGTGCACTTCTTCAGTGGTCAGAAAGGAGAAGCAGCCAAGGGCTGAAAACTGAAATCACCACCGCTGCAGACTTTGCATCCAAACCCCAAGATGAAAAGAAGCAAGATTTTACTCACCTATTGCTATTCAGATTTCAGCTGGGGTTTGGGGTTCCAGCTCTGAACCAGGAATAATCCAAACCATTCTCCAGGCAGTCTGCAGCCCCACGGGCCCTGTATCCATGGACAGCCTCCTCACGCCAAACCCTGAGGTGAGTAAAGAGCATCACAAGTAGCAATTTAAACTTGCAGGCTTGGCCTTTTAGCAGACTGTAATTATTATGTTTTAAGTACATCTTTACTGAACAGAGGTGCCAGGTCAAGCTGTAAATGTTTGTCCATACCCCACCATCTCTTGCTCCTCCCTTCCCTGTCCTCACCGCACAATATTTTCCCAGTTCTCCCTGTGCTACCGTTGCACCGCTTTCTTTGCAGTGATGTGTTTGCTTTTTTCCAGATGCTAAGGCTGCAGGCGGTTCTGAAGAGCCCGCATCTCCTCGGTGCCTCCACCTCCTCCCTGCCTGGAGGGCAGAGCTTGCAGTGCCAGCTCCCCTGCTCGCTCCTGCCCGTGGTGGCCCCGGCAGGTGGCACTGCGGTAAAACACTTGCCCGGGCTGGGCAGCAGCCCGAGTGGCTGCGGCAGCCCCAGCGCCAGTTTCTGAGGCATCTCTAGAGTTAGGAAAACAGGTCGGATTTATGGGAAGAGTATCGATCTGCCAAGGAACCGAGTGTGCTGTAAATGACATTTGAGAGGATTTTCCCGTTACCAGAGTTCTGAGAAGTGCATTTAGTGCTCACGGACATACATTTTTAAACTGGAGCTGATGAGGAAAGCCCAAGGTGACCAAGGTATTAGGAGCAAAACCTCACTAGGTGATGGAAAAGCTCAAGATGCCACTTTATGGAGAAACTCCTGGCACTGCCAGCAATTATGTACTGACAGTTGTGGAGACCTTCAGTTGGACTTGATGATCCGAAAGGTCTCTTCCAGCCAAAACGATTCTGTGACTCTGTGTTCACAGACACGAGGGAAGGGGTCAGCGTGTGAGGATTTGTTCAAAGACTGCCCCAAGCTGCTCTGTCCCCTCGGACTGACACTTTACAGCGTGTAAATCCTGTTTTAAAAAGCCATAATGTGAAGAGGAGACATCTGAAAATGTAAACCATTGATACGAGCTGACGGTAGCAGGATAATTATTACCAGTGTTTATATGGTATCTCTCCTTGCACAAGATCCCAGAAGGACTTTGCAGAAGCTATTGTAGTCGTAACAGAAAACATCTGGTCCACAGCAGTTTAAACATTCCATTTTAATTCCAGCTTTGCTGCCCCCCTAAAGTCAATGGACCGCTTTGCCTTCCAGAGTTCAATTAAGCCCTTTGTTTTCTTTTGGTCCTTGAAAATAAAAGAGAAATGAATTACAATGGTTTTGTTCAGCACCTCTTGTGCAGACCAAGTTTTAATTGCGTTTGCCCTGCCCAGCCAGCTGACTGGCTCGGGCAGTGAATGTGGCTGGGCTCTCCAGATGACACACAACCCCACCAGAATTACCATTCCAGGGTACCGCGGGACATCTGGAAATTCCAGATAAGTCTTACAAGGCTTCATAGCCTTGACAAAGAGCTGAGCGTCTGCAAAAACCTGAATATATTTGGTAGCCCTCTGAGAGGCAGCAGAAAACAATGCCCAGACCTGTTCACTCCACATTCACAAGAGCATGCAAGTCCCCAGAAGGTGGTTAGGTTAGAGGACTCATAAAGCAGAACTCTTTGGTACTGCTTCTTGACCACAGAGGACACCACCAGCGAGGAACAAGAGCTGGGAGCAGACTGGGTGTGCACAGAAAGATTGCAAATTCTCGGGCTGCTGTTAACCCACAGGAGATGTACTTTGAACACCGGAC
Source organism: Chloroceryle aenea (assembly GCA_013399075.1). Lineage (NCBI taxonomy): Eukaryota > Metazoa > Chordata > Aves > Coraciiformes > Cerylidae > Chloroceryle > Chloroceryle aenea. Next base: position 10,488 of record VWZY01008572.1, on the reverse strand, counting down.
TTTGTGTGTTTCCAGCTTCTGGTCAGCGCTGGTTTCTGCTGGAGCTGGAGCCTGAGCAGGGCCAATGCCATTGCTGTGGACTGGGAGCACTGGGGGTGCTGGGATCTGCCTCCCTGGGCCCCCCAGAGCTCTTCAGCAGCGCTGCTGTGCAGCTGGTTTTGGCAGCAGCAGGGTGGGAACGGAGCAAGGGCGGCTGCGAGCGGCGGTGCCTGTGACTGCTGCCTGTTCTGTGCTTCCACCACTCTGCTCGAGCTTGAGAAGACTTCTGGGATGCTTCAGTGCTGACTCGCAGCCTGCGTATGGCTGGGTTGGGGAGGTAGGACTTCATCGAGATAAAAAATGCACACATGGGAGCGTGAAAAATTGAAATGAAAAGGTTGTTCTGGCAGCTCTGGTGTAGTTCTTCAAAACCAGAAATACCAGCTGGCTGGAGACCTGCTGATAAAGGTTTTTTTTCCTGTGTTGTCTGTGTTATCCCCTCAGACATCCAGTCAGGAGCGTTTTTCAGCAGGAAGATGAGTGGATAGATATTTGTACTCTGCTCCCGCCTCATCTTCCTGTTCAATATGCTGATGTAAATCCACTGAACAGGAGCTCTGACTTCCATCTGCCCATTTTCCTCCCCAGACGCACAGTGTGAAATTGCAACCCCCGGCAGTTACCTGGGACACGGGAACAGAAATGATGATACAAACTGATTTCTCCTCATCTCTACGAGGTGCTCAAAGCTTTGACAACACCGAGGCGTTTTCTGGAGAGGTGCGAGGTAAACCTGCCTACTTCTACAGCCAAGGCATGCAGACAGCTTCTCTGGGTAATACAAAGGCAGAAGAACAGCAAGAGATGCAAAAGCCTCTGAAGTATTTGAAGCTAACTTCCCTATTCCTCCGTGCTGTGAGACATGAGAGATGGAGGATAAGGGGGAGCGAGCTGTCTAGGAAGGAATAGGAGCGTGAAGAAAGCAAGCTTGACTGTGAGGAACAAGTATAATCCGAATTATGTAAGCAAAACAGGCAGAAAATGAAAATAATGAACACCAAAAACAGTCTGGCAGACGTTGTGAGAGCTGCAAAACCTTTCTGTTTAAATCTACTTCTGTTCCTGGTGATTCGCAGCAGTGGAAGTTCCAACACCTGCCCAATCCCTCCGTCCTTCCTGCGTGGTTCACGACCACAAAGTACAACCTGAACTGATGGCTTCAGCCGAGGCTCATCCCAGGGAAAGCAGCGTGAGCCCATCTGCCCAGCATGGGCATTTCCAGCGAGGTGGGCGGGCAGGGCAGGCAGGGTGGGATGCTGCTGGTCCCAGCTCGACCATCCTCTAGAAATGTTCCGACTGCTGTTAACACCTTGAGCGGTGATGCTGCATCCCCGCAGGCAGTAAAGCAGAGGAGTTCTGCTTTTCTGGATGTTTTCCTTCTCCGCCTTGTTTTTAAAATGCTGGAGGCCATTCACAGAGCTTGCTGAGGGCAAGTGCTGCTTCCGTTGCGTTGCCTTTGCTACCGACCATTCTAAGGCAATACAAAAGTCATCTTCCTCGCGTCCTTTCGCATCCTGTAGCCTGTGAATCTCCTCAGCCCTGATGTGGAGAGCAGCCTATTCTTTGCCTTTGTGTTGTCAATGATGAGACACCTGGTTTTGCTTCAGGGGATTTCGCTCGGTGACTCTCGAGGGAGGTATTTCCACTCCTGTTCCTGCAAACCACTCCAGCAGCCGCCGGAGGATGGAAGGTTTAAGTCAGAGGGAGGACCACGGCGGCAGCGATACATTAACCTAGCCCAGTTCCTAGCGGTATCACCTGAAGGATTAAACTTCCCTTAATTCTGCCAACAACTCAGTGGTTGTTAAATGACTGTCACAAAATTATCCTTAAAATGACTTCTGATTTTATATAAAGCATATCCCAAACCTCTCTCGGCAGAGCCATTCAAATCACCGTGCATATCAGAGGCTGAGTTTAATTCTCTGACAGTTTCTGTGGTAGCCATGAAGGGGAGAAAATCTTATCACAACCTATTTTTCTGGGAATAAATTAGTCAGCCCCAGTATCTTCAAATGGTTTAAAATGCCTTCCTGTGGATTTCTATCAAATATGTTTCCAGACTGAGATAAAACATGCAGTGAAGGAATTCTGTCCTGAAAAGTTTTAATCTTTTTTTTTCATTCTACACTTGTCAGTTCCCTATCCACCTGATATCAACAAGCTCTTACAACAAGCACGCCATGCCCTGAGCTGCCATAGCTGCAAGGAATATGGAAGAGAAACCTCTTGGAAGGGTTTAAAGCAAACATCCACGTGACAGTGATGCGCTGCTTCTAACTGAAACACTTTGGTAGCTGCACACTGAGCTGTGTGCTGAAATTTTCTGCCACTGGACATGTGCCTGCTGAACTGATCTGAACAGACCTGATTTAAAGGCACTGACTTAATTTGTATGTGAGCACGCTTTTGGGGGATAGTTATTCATAAGGCTTTCAAAGGAGTCTAAAGGCTGCAGTCACTTAAATCCTCTTGAAATTCAGTAGCTGTTGGGTCCTTCTGTGTTTGAATTCAAATACAGTTTGAACTTGCCTTTATGCTTTATCTCCTTTTCTACTTAAAATGTATCTGCTGCATTTGACCTTGTGGATTATAAACCCTCTTGGGTCGATGTGAATTTGTGGCACATCCATTACTGCCCTCTGCATTTGGTGTTTGCTGCACTCCAGAAGGTTTGCATCCAGGAATATTTTAATCTCTTCCTCCAAAGCAACTTTTTCATACCCCAGGGGTACCTTTTATTTGGGGTTTTTACGTTATCTGGAGTGCATGATGCTAGCAGGAGATCTGGCTTGTCAGCACATGGTGAATTTCCTCAGGAACATGCTGCAGCTACACAGCTATACTTTGCTTTAAACCCTCTGTCCCCGAGGTGCTGTCTGACTGCCTGTCAGATATTTGCAGCTGGATGAGCAGCAATTTTCTGTAGCTGAGTACGGCGAAGACAGGGGGAATTTTCTTTGGCTCCATGGAAGCAATTAGCCCTCACAGCTCTCAGTGCTGGGGGAGGATTTTAGCAGCTTGACCCTTTGATGTTTGGGCCCAGAACTGATGCAGGTTTATTCCATCATCCAGATGAAATGTAGCTTACCCGGTGCTTTCACCTAGAAGTAGCTATTCCTGCAGAGGAGGGACAGAAGCCCCACTGATCCTTCACCTTTGTGGTTGAATGTCCTGACAGACATCATGAGGCTGCTCTGGATAAACAACTCAATCCAGATATACATGGTCTCAGCCAGCTCCTGCTTGCTTTTGATGCTGTCTCACCGAACATCCTCATGGCTAAGCTCAGGGAGTGTGGGTTAGAAGAGCAGACAGGGAGATGGGTTGAGAACTGGCTGAACAGTAGAGCTCAGAGGGCTGCAGTCAGAGGTGCAGAGTCCAGCTGGAGACCTGTAAGTAGTGGTGCTCCCCAGGGGACAGGTCTGGCTCCAGTCTTATGCCCCATTTTCATCAATGACCTGGATGAAGGGATGGAGTGGACCCTCAGCAAGATTGCGTAACCTGAGGGGCACCGATACGTCGCCTTAAGCGGGAGTGGAAGTGGCAGGGAGCTGTGGCAAGAACTATTCCCTAAGCTCTTTGCTCTTCCCCTCCAGGTCTTCTGGGAGAAGAACAACGTCACTGGACAAGCCCCAGTGCTTCCAGCTGACACCTAGCTGGTGACTGCAGGGCAGTTAGAGGCATCAGGTTCTGCAGCCTTCCCCACAAACCCAGCTGTGAAGATGCTGCTGTTTAGAAGTGCTACTGAGTGGCTGATGCTCTGTTCCCCACCCTGCTGCTGCTGCTGCTGCTGCTGCTCCTCCAAAGGTGCTGGTCACTGGCTCTGGCTGCTCTACTGTAAAGTTCAGCCACAGGATGAATAGGAAAGTAGCACAGCAAAAAAAATAAGTAAACTAAAAAGAAGTAACCACCTTATAAATGGTTATTAAAGAATTTGCATCGCCCCTTTGAGGAAGTGTTTTACTTCTGGGGATCTGGCCTTAAACAATGTCAATTAAAAATTACCTTGTCAAAACCCCCAAATTATTAGCTTCCTTTCTGTAGTGGTGCTGGCTGATAATAGACAGTTTATGGGTTTGTTCTCTGGAAGACTCAGAGTTGTTTTCACAGCTAATGACTGGTTTGCTGTTCATGTGACACAGCTTTCTGGAAGCATTCACAGCTTCCCAAGGATGGGAAAAGGCACAGAAAGACATGGCTCGTGATTGCTTTATTCAAACTTTGTTTTGTCTTTCTTTTATGAAGCCAACAAAAATATCAGAAACCTTCTGAGCAAAACACTCAGTCAGCTGAATTAAAAATGGCAAAAAGACTTCATTGTGAAGTATAAACGAGCACACTAAAGGAGGGTGCAGCTAATTCTAATAATTTTGGGAGACTACTGTTTCTCCCCTCATGAAGAGCTTATCTCCTCCTCTAGCAGAGGGGATTAAAACCAGAAACAAACCATATATTAGTTGTCTTGGAGAACAAGAAGCTGCAGTGCTGTGGGGGGAGCAAGACTTTCAAACCACTGGCTTGGAAGAACAACTTTGCACGTGGCTGTATGGGGCTATTTACCCCCCTTTAAAATACCATTCCCAGGGGCAAAGAGTTTGTCTCTAGAATATTCCGTTGAGACATTCTATTGTTTCCTCTGTGCTTAAGGTATACACTTTCAAACAGAGACTTTGATGTGTGGGTATTAAAAAACCCCTTTATTTGTTTTACTGGGAAGACGAGAACTATTTACCACCTTTAAATTTTCAGTTAGCTTCCGAAGGAAGAAACAGCCTGATGCCTTTTCCCTGGGGTTAATAGTGCTGGGCTTATGAATTTTGGTTCATTAAGACATCTGCACATTAATATTTTATACAGTATGGGTGAGAGTCATGAAAGTCTGCACATGCACTGCAGAGGAGCTGGGTTACTAAAGAACGTTTGGTACTTGATAATCCCTTCGCACCTTTGGAACTTGCCATCTTCAGCTGTCTGCCTCTTGAGCAAGGCTTCAGGGAGAGCCTCTGTTATTCCAGACTATGTTGGTCAGGTGTCTGCCTCTTTAATCCCTCTGTTATTCCAGACTATGTTGGTCAGGTGTCTGCCTCTTTAATCCCTCTGTTATTCCAGACTATGTTGGGTGCCATTTCATCGATGGGGAGAGTCAGAGTTACTACAGGACGCAGACTCCTTGCCTCAGAACTCAGCTCCCCCCCTGCCATAGCAGAGCGGTGGGGATCTGGAGTTCCCACAGCACCCCCAGCCCTCACCAAGCCTACTCCAGGAGTCCCCTCCCACAGTGGGCTAACAAAGCGTGGATCTGAGCCCCTGTTGTCCAGCCCAGCACCCCACTTGCCCTCCCCCGCTTCTTCTGCGGCAGGGAGGCCGTGGGAGGGGAAGGGAGACAAGACCAGGAGCCTGACTGTCCGGGGAGCTCTTGATGCTGATGTGGTGTTTTGTCCATGCTCCTGGAAGCTCACATAGCTACTTCTTATGTAAAAAGTGATTAAAAGAAGCCATTCTTTATCAGTATAGACTGCAAAGAAGAAAAGGTGAGATAAAATAGAGTGAACGTGCTTGTCTGGTGAGACTAGGATAGCTGTTACTTGATTCCTAACACCTCTCCTTGCAAATGCCATTGCAGCAGGAACATCCCCAGTGGAGAAAACCACATCCTCCCACCCTGCCACGCTAACCTCTTCCTAAACACTGCTGCTGCTCTGCCTTCTCCTAGAGTTTGCCTCTTGCCAGTTTAATTAAAGATTAGGACCATGAAGAGATCTCGAAATCAAAGGGATCCAACTGTGATTCACACACTCAGGATTCCCAGATGGGAACGGGCTCCCCGGCCGTTCCTGCTCAGGCTGCAGCTCTGCAAAGCGTGGGGCACGTGGGTATTGAGCTGGTGTTTGGTGAACACAGGACGGGCTGTTTCATTTGAAGATGCAAAAAGTAAATGGGAATGCTCTTACTGGCCACGGTGAGATTTGGACAACCTGTTTATTTCCAAAGATCTGTCGAATAATCCTGAAATAAAAATACTCTTTAGCTGCTCCTTACTTTAGCCACAGCTGAACCTGAGATGCAGAGAGAAGTTCTAAATTCCACCCCATCCCCTAGGCTGTGCTTTTCTTGCCAAGTTTAGAGTTTCAGCTCGTGTGCTGTATGATTATTGGTGTCACAGCTCAGTTTAATTACAGATAGTTATGTAACTCCCCTCTCTTGAAGGACTGACTTTTTTTCATTAAAGACTTTATAAGTAGAGACTGTGACCCTGGTGGTTGGGAAGTACACGTATGTCCAGGGGAAAAATGTCTGAGAACTTGTTCTGTGGAAATGAGTCTCCAAGAGACTTGAGCAACGGCCTTTATGCATGATGCATGCAGACATTTCACACCGAAGAATGAAGCCATTATCCCTTTCCCATAAGATTCCCTGTTTACTTCAACTACAACATTGAATTGTAAATTTAATTTAAAAAAATCTAAGGTTCTTTTACCTTCCTATTAAAAATCAACCCCAAAACCTCCCACTCCTTTGCAATTACAGAAGTAATACTGCTGGGGATCCTGCCAGAAAGAGCAGATTTGTCTGACTGACAAACAGGAATCTGGTTTTGCTAATGATGTCCGGGCAGAAATCCTGATGGATTTCATTGAGGGAATTTTCTTTCTCCCTTCTGAAAGGTGAAGAACGTGACTGGTTCCTTTATCTACTGGACCTTTCCCCGCCTCCAGTAAACAAAAAAAATGTGAAAAGTTTTTCCTGTTTTAACCAGGAAAAGGCCCGTTTGGTAGGAGATGGATTCGTAAGCAGGGGGAGGTACTCAGCACGGGGCACACAGGGCAGTCTCCGTTATTCTCCAACACCGTCCGCACCGAGCAGCGCCGGGCTCTCCGCTCCCCGGCACGCCAGGGCTGTGACAGCACCTGAAAGATGACACAAGGTCCCTCCCCTCTGTCACCATGATCTGCAGTCCTGGAGCCTGTAGGCCCCGACTGGCAGCCCTCTGAAGAACAGACGATGCTGTCTGTGCTGCTTGCGTCATCGTCTCTTTTATTAATGGCCGATGCCTCTCCCAGATACATTCTGCATATAAATAACCAGACTGCAAGAAACAAACCAACATCAGATGTCACACCACCAAGTGAGTTTGTGGCTTGTCTGAAACCACTGAAAAGCCTCGCTGAAGGCGGTTGATCTGGAATTTCATCCACAAGCTGACACAACCCAGAGCCGCTCCTGCAGGAGCAGGGAACTGTCATATCCCAATTCTCCTGCCATTTGTGTTATCCAGTGTGATCCATGCCTGGATGGTCTCGAGTTCTCTCAGTAACAATAGCTTATTTGTTTCATTCTTGCACGATAAAGACACGAATAACTACATCTCATGTTTCATCACAACCATCCAGAAACCCCTTGTAGTAAGGGCATTTTAATTCTCAGGTTGTGTGTTTAGAAAACAATAGGAATGTTCTCCTCGTGCTGGTGCAGATGGTGTGTTTTTCTGAAAGGAAAATAAACTTTAATTATTACATTAATTTTAATTTTAATTACCCCAATAAATTATCCAGTTATTTCATTCACAATTTCTGCTCTTTGTGATTCAGAACCAGATGGGAAATAACCAGTTTACATTCAATTCAATGCTTATTACAGCTGGTGGCAGATCCTTTGTAAGGGTGGAATCAGTTTTTGATGAAAACAGGCTTTTTGCATGCAAATATGTTACAAAACTCTGGAGTCTCGTAACTGGGAGGTCCTCAGCACAACCAGAGCGTTGTCAACACATTCTGACAAGTTCACAGGTAGCAGGCTGTAAGATATGATGAAATTACTTTACTTGCTGCTTTGTATATTTCTGTGCCAGCCTATGAAGAGTCTCTTCACCATCACCCTTCAGTTCCTTTCTCCAGACCTGGGGCATGCTTATGGAACTGCCTTCAAGGATTCTATTATGCACTAAATAAAAAGCAAACACGATCGTCCTACTCTTCTACAAACATTTTAATGGCTTTCCTACTAACTAGGAGTTCCTAGTCTTCAGATTTCTCAGTGCCACAACAACTTTTGCTTTCAAGACCCGTTATCTAGATGAGTCACTAAATTCTGGACTCTTTCTTTTGTTTCCTTCGATTGATGACCCCCAGTGTGTCGAGGTGTTTGCACCGTGTCCACAGTACGCTGCAGTTCGATTCCCGTGCCACATACACACAATGTGGCACACACTGCCCTGTCCAGTAGGAGACAGAAGAAATCCTGAAGAAAAGGTAGTTTTTCTGGAGAACTTCCTACGAGTTTCTGTCCTTTTGCAGAGTTTGGTGCCAGGCAGGTGCTCGATGATTTCAGTAGTAAGAGAGCTGACAACACCGAAGCACCTCCCTGTGTCACTTTCAAACCCAGAGCTGGTTGTTGTTTGTATCAAAATGCTGCCTGTGCACTTGTCACTCAGACAACAACTTCAAAACTGACAGATTCTTCTTTTTAATCTTCTCCTCTGAATCCTCTATGTATGGAGACCAGCTCTTTTTCAGACACACCTCCTTCCTTTCCTTGCATATGGAATATGAAACTTGATTAATTCAAGAGTCAGTCTTTGTGTTCAGCCAAAATTCAGTCCCTGTCTTTATCAATTCATTTGGCGTGAAGTGTGACACGTGTGAGCCCTGCAGGGAATGGGGAAAGGAATGCTGTCTTTAAAAAAGCTTCTTGAGCTCTAAATTCCCTGTAGTCTTTCTTTCACCCGTGGAAAACACAGGCTCAGATACCAAAGAAGAATTAGAGAACATTTCCTCCACTCATTTCTTTTTAGTTCTTCAACACTCAAATCGTATATGCACGAAATAAAGCATAGAGATAGAAATCAGGGAAAACCTGGGTTCATTTGCCTCTGCAATGTGTGTTGCCACTCAAGGGCATATGACCTTTTAAACAGTACTCTCTTCTGCTCCTACACCCCCAGATTCTTCTCTAATACCGTACCACAACACATCAGCTTCTTGCTCAACATTCGGTCACCAGCTATAGTTACCTCATCTTGGAGCCTTCCCTGTATCAGCACTTGCACGCTGGCGTTCAATTTTTTGCTAGCTTAGTGAGTTCATGATAATAAATCATCCCAGAGTGGGTAGAGTGGTAGAAAGAAACTTCCCATCCTCCTCAAGAAGTGTTGGCAGCAAGAGATGTCAGTTCTAACTGCCCAGACCACCACCCTGTTCCTTTATTTTCTCTTGCTCATCTTTTCAGTTAGGATGGTAATGTTTGAGGTACAGGCCTGCTGTCCCAAACAGCCACCCAGGAAGAGCAGATGATCTAAAACCCAGAGTTGTCCCACGTGGTAATAAATTACTATGCCTCACAGCATGGGAAGAATGCCTCGTGCCACGGCTTCTATCACATTCGAGGTTTAAAACAAATAAAATGGATTATTTATTGTGTTCATAGAATCATTTATGTTGGAAAAGACCCTTAAGATCATCAAGTCCAACCGTATTCCTGGGTAATGTAACTTCAAATTGTTCTGTGCAGTGCAAGAGCAAGGGGATTAAGCATTATCCATTAGCAAATCAGAGTTCCTGCAACATTTTTTTTTAAATGTTCGGTCTTTGATAGAAGAATGGCTTATTTCAATATTATTTTTAACCTACACCTCACAGTGCTGACTTCATTTAACGCTCTGAGCCGTTTTACTTGCCTGCTCTCCGAGTGCAGGGGAGGTCAGTGCCTGACTTTTCTCCAGGCAGCACCAGCTTTTGAAGCATCATCACAGGCAGGGATTTTACAGAATCTGCACTGTAAAAAAAAAGAGGATTTTTACTCATCTGCCAGTGCCTCACGTTTCTAAAGAATCAAAAATACCTTCATGAAACATTTGAAGGCAAAAAGAGATTCTGTAACAGTATAAAGTCCTACATTAGAGAACGGCTGTGTCTCAGAGAAGCGGTGGAATCGGGAGGAATTGCACATACGGTGCAGCAAAAGGTGCCCGTTATGGTGCAGGTATTTTGCTGAAAATGGGACACACACCTCAGGCAGCTCCTGCCAGCACCAGCTGCACCCGCCCGAGCTGTTTCCTTTAACCCCCTGCACTACCCAAGGCCGGGGGTTGGATTCTGTACTGTAATGACTCCGTTTCAGGTGACATCTGCTAGCCAGGTGACAAACCAGCCACGGTCAAGCAAGGCCTCAGGCTGAAAAATGAGTTTTATTCTTTATTAAATACCAGGCCCGTCCCTCCCAGCCGCACCTTCCAGGCCTGGGCCAGGGCTGCAGCACAGGNCGGCCCCGGACCAGGGCGGCGGCACAGGAGAGGCAGCCCCGGTTTTCACCGCCGTTCCGTGGTTTCCAAGGGTTTCCAGCTGTGCCGGGCAGGCCGGCCCGGGGGCGGAGGTCAACCCTGGTTGGGCCTCGACGCTGCCGCCCCGAGGGAGCTGTCGATGGAGGGGCCTCAGCCGGGGCCCTCCCGCA
>VWZY01008571.1:0-29176 GCA_013399075.1 Chloroceryle aenea | reverse complement strand
GGCTGAAACTGTCTATAAACAAGGGTTATCAAATGCTTATGGGAAATAAATAGGGGGTTAGTTTTATGTAACCGTTGGTCACAGTAGCAAAGCAGTCATCTTTCAGACAAAAGTCTCCCTTCAGTTTCACCATGCCTGTCTTTAGATATTCTTAGCTTAAATTTTATGATAAGCATATCTTAAATAACTGCATTTGATTTGATGGAACGCTGTGTAAGTTGGTTTCTTACCTTCTACTACTTGGATAAAATACAACCGTGGACACTGTCAGGTCTGTCATTCCAAAGCCTTTTTTCTGTACGGTGACAAGGCAGCGTTAACTCTGCTGTTTTTTTCAGGAGTACTCCTCTATGGCCCTCCTGGTTGTGGCAAAACGCTGATCGCCAAAGCTACAGCAAAGGAAGCAGGTTGTCGATTCATTAATCTCCAGCCTTCCACGCTGACAGACAAATGGTATGGAGAGTCTCAGAAACTGGCTGCTGCTGTCTTCTCCCTTGCCATAAAGCTCCAGCCGTCCATCATTTTTATTGATGAAATAGGTAATGGTGTCATTCTTACGTGTGTCAGTGGAGGAAATGACAGGTAGAAGAAGTTGTTGCTTATTTTTGGTTGGGCTATGGTGCTTCATGAGCAAGTTTTTCTTCTGTCAGGGAGCTACTTCTTTGGGAAACCCATCACCCAGTACACTTCAGCACTTTGCTGGGAGGGCACATAATGGAAAATAAAAGAGCTCTGGAGTAATAATTTAATAGTCTGAAGTAGCGGGAGGGGGAGTTCAGCTAGGAAGACAGCAGTGGTGCCAATCATTCAGTGCACTTGGACTTGTCACATCCCCCGTGGATGAGCAGTTCAAACTGCTCGTTGTCTCGTAGCACCAGCGCGTCTTAGAGTTGTATGTACAGTTTGCAGAAACAGAGCCTGATGAAGCTTTTACCCTTCCCACAGATTAGGTTTATGCAGGGGCTACGTTTCTCAAGATGCTTTTTATCCTTTCACCCAGGTGTGGAAAATGCAGTGGTTTTGTAGCAGTCGGAAGTTCTTTAGGTAACCGCTGGCTGAGGTAGAGCTCTGCAGAACAAAGTCTATAGCCCACTTCACATCAGCCCCGCAGCTTGCTGCTCTCTGGTGCTTTGGCGTATTCCAGCTTGCCAGAGGCTGAATGCTTCCATCTCTGCATGAGAAAATTAAGTGAAAGATATACTTTCCATGAACTTGGGAAAGTGAAAATTTGGAGCACACGATTTGGGACAATCTCATGTGATAGGTACATACTAATGGAGTGGAATTTAAAACGTGCTTCGGAATATGGTGATACTTTCCTCCTTTTCTTTGTGAGAAGTATTTATAAGATAGAGAATAGAATGAGTCTGCACATAGAAAAGGGAACAGCATAGTTTACGTGGCAGGACTGAACATCAACTGCTTTACTGAATCCTTTAATACAGATTCCTTCTTGCGAAGTCGATCAAGTTCTGACCATGAAGCTACAGCGATGATGAAAGCTCAGTTCATGAGCCTGTGGGATGGACTGGACACTGATTACAACTGCCAAGTAAGTACAAAGGATGGTGAGAAAACTCATGCGATGCTTCCCTCCCAGTTATTACGCGGTGAGCTGCTTGGGAAGAGGAGCAGATGGAACGTAGGAATAATTGCTAGAAGAGTTTCTTTACCTGTTAGCTTAAGGGATTACCAGTATGTTATGGGAATGAGAGAGTTCTATTACTAGATAATTTTTCTTCTTGAGAAGACTGGTTTTGTAGACATTTTAGTTTTATTTAAGAGGTGTTCTTTTCAGAAGTGTCAGTAATATAGCTGTGTAGTTTGAGCTGCCAAAAATGGGAATTTTTCAAGTGTTTTGAAAAACATGTTGTCAATAGTATTTTCTTCAGGTGAAGTGAATCTTTCCTTTCAGGAAAAGTTTAGAAAGATCTGGATATTCGTCCCAGTTGTAGGTTGGTTGGTTTGTTTCCAGAAAAGCATTAGATGAGTGCTAGACCCTGGAATGAATCTGAAAGGGCAGAGAAGTTGATGTTATCAAAAGACAAATTCTGTTAGATGGAGCTGTGCTTCCGTCCCATTACCCCTGCACACTTCTGCCCCCCTCCCATCGTCTCAACAGAAGGACAGCATTTTGGAGGGGGGGGAAATATAAAAGCTGCTGATGCTGTCAGAACATAAATAAAAAGTATTTATGAAATAAATTACATGAATGTAGCACAGACAAAAGCCTGCTTGGGATATTTCTGAGCTGCCACCCGGAGCAGTGTTTTTGAAGTCTTTATAAAGATGTTTATTCTCAAAATCTAAAATTTTCAGCCTTTTAGATCTGTTGTTTTCTGTGAATGGGTTCCAGTGCTCTGAACTCAGTTAATTCTTTATAAAATCTGCTTTTCCTTCTCTCTCAAGCTTGTGCCCAAGGTTTTTTTCCCGTTGATTTTTTAATGAACATAGTGACTATATACACTGAGGAGCTTTAAAGCAGAGTGTTTCCTTACCATTAGTAAGAGGTCCATGGTATGAACGCTTAACTGGAAGCTAATACGACCTCGCAAGCACGCATTTCTTCCTGCATTTGATGGATTGTTCATCAGATTGTTCATGGTCTGCAGTAAGACAGCCCATGGCTTTAGCCAGCTGCGGAGTTCAGCGTGCAGAGCCTGAACAAGCCACTCTTGTCCTTCACTCCCGTGCCCCTGCAGGGGAGGAAGCTGCGCTGCAAGCAGTTGGCTGGAGACAGCGCAGGGGCCGATTCGGGTTTCACAGAGTTTTGCAGCAGGAGTGTTTTGTTTCCCTGCCTCGTTCAGGCTCCTCCCTGAGATGTCAGTGCCGTTCAGGAAGTGTTCTTTAAGCGATGGTTTTGACATTTGTATTGTCTCAGTTTTTGACAGCCAGTTGGCTGTGCTGTTTTGCTAATTACCAATATTTACTTGGGAGTTTTTGTTGCTTGTCCGATTCTTGCCAGATTAATTTCCTTTGAATAAGGATTAAATTTGGCTTTTGTTACGGTAACAAAAATTCCAAATGCTGGGAGGAAATTGTAAACAAGTTTTGTGATGAATCTTATTTGCTCCCACGTTGATTGCACCAGAAAAGTATGTTCAGCTTTGGGCTAAACCTGCCAAGGATGTAGTCTTGAGTCTGGCAGGAACTAGGGGCACAGTGAGAACAGAGCTGTGCTGCTTGAAGGGACAGTTCAGGTCTGGAAGCCCCATATAGCTGCATTCGTTGCCCTGAGGGGGTCCCACATTTGCAGAACCTGCAGACAAAGCCAGTTTGGGGAAGTTCCTCAGCTCCAGGAGCACAGAGGGATCAGCACTTTGGGTCCAGCTTTGGGCCTTGCTGTAGACCCCCAAGAAGCACAGCACAGATACAGTGATGACTCTTTGGAAGAGTCAGCTCAGCCAGTCACTGGTGTGTCTTTGCGTTACCACAGAATTATGGAATGGTGGGGGTTGGAAGGGGCCTCTGGAGATCAGCGCATCCAACCCTTCTGCTCCAGTGGGGTCTCCCAGAGCAGGGTGCCCAGGATTGCATTGTCCAGGCAGGTTTGGAATCTCCATGGAAGGCTGGTCCAGGCTCTTGTCACCCTAACAGGAAAGGAGTTTTTTCTCCTGTTCAGATGGAACCTCCTGGGTTCCAGTTTGTACTTGTTGCTCTTTGTTCTGTCACTGGGCATCACTAAAAAGAATCTCACCCCATCCTCTGGACCCCTGCCCTTTTAGATAATGATGAGTATTAATCAGATCCTTCTCAGGCTTTTCTTCTCCAGGCTAAACAGCCCCAGGGCTCTCAGCCTTTTCTCAGCACAGAGGTGCTCCTGGACCCTCAGCATCTTTGGAGCCTCTGCTGGACACTCTTCTGTAGTTCCCTGTCTCCCTTGAACTGGGGACCCTAGAGCTGGGTATGCATAATGATTTCTAGAAGGCAAAGGCTGCCCGAGCCCTGGCAAAACAAATGTACCTTTTGGCTTTGTCTGTGTGTAGCTATTTGCCACCGTACAATTAAGCCTCTAGGTGGCAGGGTGGCTCTGCTCGGGGACACAGGACCCAGCCTGGCCAGGGGCTGCTGGAGCCGCCAGGGCTGGCTGCGGAACAGTGACCCCAGACAAAAGACCAGGAGCATGTCAGGAAACTGTATTGATAGGAGATTAATTTCCCTGACATTTTTCACTTTGTGACTGGGTATTTACAGTGTACATAACAAATGAGAAAACGAGGCTGATGTGATGGGAAGTAAATTTGTTCTTAAGCTAATAACTGGAATGCAGTCAAACAAGGTAAATAGTCTCTTTGTGTTGGACTTGGCTGCTACATACCTAATGAGCTGCTGTTACAGTATACCAGGGCATACAGGTATGCCTTCAAAAACCCAAGGAACAGCATTTTGATGCATGTGAGAGCTGCCAGTCTGGTTGTCCCGGTGAACTGATTGCCTTTTTTTGTTTTTTAACACAATACAAAAATGCCACATTTTTAAATACTCTATCAGAAAGTCTCCTTTCAAGTTCCTTCCAGACCACTAGGAACTAAAGAGACGTTGCCAAGACTTAGAAGTTTTGGCTTACTCTTAGGAGTTTGAAACTGAGCTGAGAAGGCTTCAGAGTAATATAAAAATCTCCACCTGTATGGTACCATGTGCTACCAATGCTCTCTTAAGATGCCTCTTTAAAACCAGTTGCTGAAATCAGTACCAAGAAACTTTATGTAACTTCTTGAAATGTCGATGTTGTTGATAAAGCGTGGAAGAGTCACGTGTTTGGTTTTGAAACTCCAGTACGACAGTGTTTTCAAAAGCTGTTTGCAGGCCAGCTAGCTTTATCTGTTGGCTTATGCAGGTAATAGTGATGGGAGCCACCAACCGTCCTCAGGACCTTGACTCTGCGATCATGAGAAGAATGCCAACCCGGTTTCACATCAACCAACCTGTAAGTTCATCCCAGGTTTGCTTTAACAGTGGCTGAGCTACAGGCAGGTGCCTTATCAGCCAGGAAATGCATGTCCCCTTGTTTTGTTTTTTATTTCCTAAGGAAATACTTATTATTTTGATCGGATTTTAGGGTTTTTTTGGAAGCATGTGTATAACTTAGCTTTTTAAGGTGAAGTTTCTCACAGAAGTCTTGATTACTTGGGTCTTTTATCTGAAAACAACTCCAAGTGCTCCGAGAGCTTCCGACTCACTCACTTCATCAGTGAGAACGGAGTGGCTTTGATGCCATGCTCTGGCAGTAATTTTAACTTGAAAAACAGCCACAAAAAGCACAAAAATGACTGCATACACTTGGCTATGGCGGGGAGTGGCACGCAGCTCGCATGGTATCAAGAAGCAGGTACCTACTGTTGACCATTTAGACCTTTTACCTGCTCTTGATGCACTGTATGTAGATCTTGAGGAGGGGTGGTACCTGCATACCAAAGCCTTCTTTCTTCTCAAGCCTTTCCACAGTCAAGCACTGCAAGCAATCCAGAAGACTGGTTTTATTCTGCTTGTGATTGATGCCGAAGGGGCAGTAATTAAGATGTTTATCAATTATGCAGCCATTGCAAGGTTACCCTTACCATTATATGTTGGTATTGCCACCTTTTCTGAAATATTTTAGTCACCTTTGAACACTCGGCGATATCACAAGCCATTTTTAATATCTATCTGATAAGGACTTCAGTCGTGGTTGTCAGTATTCCCTTCTGGCTACAGAAATACCCTTTGTTACTCATTTTATGCAGAAACCTGGAGACAAAGCTGGAGGAGTAGAACTCCTATTGATTGTGCAAGAGAGTAGTCGTGTTCCCAGACCTGTCCTGTTTGAACTGGCTTTCAGTCCCTGTGGGCGGATCCTTTTTGAAATAAAGCATTTATAACCTAGTCACCACTTTCCTGCGGTGCCTGCTCCTAGGGTTCCACACACCTTACTCATCTCAAGTTTTCCTTAAACTAGTAAGGGGCAAGGATGTGTATTCTAGTACTTAATCATGTCTTTCCATCAAGAACTATTGTTAGAAGGGTGAATTATCCAGAAGTAACAGTGCCTTAGGATATCACGGGTGTTGACTCCTTCTCCCAGGATCAGAATTACAACAGAAGGTGGCATTTTAGGGCGCAGTCGCATAATTTTCCTTACCCCACTACAGCCATCTCGTGTACTTGCCACTTGTCTCTTGTTTTTCTCCATGGGACTTTGCCATACAGCCAAGATTGGTTACAACTCTTTTACTGAGGGCTGAGATAATGTATCTGCTGGAAGGGTGCTCAGGTGCTATCACTGTAGAGTACCTAAAGCCCCTCAGGTTTTGTAAGCAAGTTTGTGATTAAAATGTCCAATTACCCCTAAAAAATTATCTGCAAGGCAGAGGGAAATGGAAGAAGTTATTTTTTTGAGATGGAGCATCGACTGTTCAGCTGCCAGGGTATCTGTGGGATAGTTTTTTCCCTTTATAACAGTGAAGGTGAATTTAGGACAAGTTCAGTTTTGGGAGATGCAAATGAGTCTCTTTGCTGCCTATGCTTTACCTTGATGTTAAGGATGTGCCCAGGACTGAACTGTTTTCTTCAGTAACCTCATCACAGCATATATTTATATTGCCTAAAATTTCCCAAACATCAGCATAGAATTGAATGTTTTATCTATTTGTTTGTGTGTTTGTTTGTTTTAAGCAGAACAGCTGATCCTTTTCATCTGATTTAGCATAGTATTGAAAGTGTCCCACCTCTCTCTTAACGTGGTGGGAAATCAGCTGCTTTCACTGAGGGCAAAGTAAGAGTAAATGTGAGTGCATTTCCCCTTGCCCTGCAGTAGTAAATTTAGTGTAAATCTATATGCTCAGTTGTTTAGTTTGCTGTGCTCCCGGAGGCACAGTACTCTAGGTCTCGTTTTGCTGGGTCATTTGCCATCAGATAGGTTTCCTTGGAGTGTATCACACCTCCTGTTTGTGTCACCGAACTGTGACTGCAAGCCCACCCAGTGCAGAATTGAGATAGATGGCACATGGGTTTATTTTTGTACTCTGGTAACTTTGATCTCTTTTGTTCAAGGCTCTGAAGCAGAGAGAAGCGATCTTGAAGCTAATTTTGAAGAATGAAAATGTAAGTAGAGTTCTTTTAATGGTTCACGTGCTGTATTACTGTTGTTGTGAGAACTGTAGAAAACATGGCTTATAATTGACTGCCTCAGAGCGAGATAGAGATATCTACCAGGGTATTTCTGATTATAACTTGGGAATCTTTGGTGGTTTTAGGCATGGTGTTAAATTAGAGCAGTAAAGTTCCCTACTGGCTTAAGCACAAGCCTCAGTCAGAGCAGCAGTCGTGGATTTTGTGGTGAATCACCATCTCTGAGGAAAATTACTTAATGCCTTGGTCTCCTTTTTCTTGTTACATAATAAGACAATATATTTATCTCTCTAAAGCTGCTGAAGGTGAATCATGTTTGGAAATCACCTTGATCAGTGAAAGAAATTTCAAGAGGTCATGAAGCTGGGAGAAGAGATACAGACTCTTTTTTAACTCTGCAATCTGTTGGCTCAAGTCAAGAAAGGAAGAATGACAGTTCTGACAGTGCTGCTTTATGCACTTTGATCCCCAGCTCCTATTTCCTTTAGAGGAAAACGACTATAAATATTGTTCCTAGTGTTGTATGGTGCTCGTGTCACCCTCTGCATTCCAGGGTGAGGGGAAGAAGCAGCTGTGGGCACATCTGGTAGCTTTTGTTGGTAGGATATGAGACCTGTGTTTGTAAGAGGTTCCTGCCAAATTGAGTCTGCAGCACTAACTGTCTTTAAGTTGAGTTGCAAAGTGTCTCTTGAATGTGGTCTGTCCTAATAAATATCATTTGTTAGTAAAAGCAACTTAACTTGTGGTAAGAGGCCTGAAAATGACAGGTCATCATTGCAAATGGCTGAGATACTGGGGAGGTTCCCTTGCAAGTGATCCTTCTGGATTGTTTGTATAGGATTAGAGCAGGGGTTGGCTTTTTCGCAAGACACTAGAACTAGACATGGATGTGAAAACGGAACGGCTGTGGAATGCCAGAGGAGTTGCGAAGGAAGAGCTGACCTATTTGCAGAAAATCTCCCACTAAAATGTCTCTTGCAAGCAGTGATTTCAGACTCAAATTTCTCTTCAAGAGCTGAAGGGGTGATGTGCCAAATTATAGACCTTTGTGCAGGCTCCCTGAGTATCTGCAGCCACCCAGCCCTCGCACACTGGTTGACTCTGGCTGCTTTGCCTTGGCAGCTGCACCTGGGGGTTGCAGTACCTCGGTCTTAAGTCCTCCAGCAGAAACCTAAATTGGGTCCTGAATATGGACCTGAAAAAACTCAAGGTGTATCAAGCATTTGGAAGTGAATCACAACCACACAAATAACACTTTTCGGGGGGGAGGGGGGTGTGAAAAATAAATCGGCCTGTATTGGTTATCCCATAGGAGGAAGAGGAATTGGATTTCTCAAGCCCAGCTTATTTTCAGCCAGGGTGCCAAACTTCATGGTACTCCTTCAGATGACAGGTGTAGTCATGCCTGGGGACCCAGATGGCTTGCTCCAGACTCATAGGTCAGGGAGCTGGGGCTCTAGTACAAGCTGAAGGCATGAGCCACTGGGACAATATCACTGCAAACCTTGTCCTGCAAGACACGTGGCAGGAATGGCAGGGAATAGGACTTGGAAGGGTGCTCAGTGGATGTCAGCACATTCTTGGGTTCTCCTGGGGGGTGCATGGGTTGAAGGAGTAGCTGGAAGCAGCAGAGACTACACCTGTGGCTTTGCCTTCATCACCACAGAATAGTTTCCCTCTTAGAAGAATTCCATTTCAGCTTTTTATTAGACCAGTTTGGCTTAAACTTTTGGAAAAGGAAATACTGGTGCATTGGAAAATGTGCTGGAAGGGGCTGTTATCGGAGATTCTGCAAACAGACTGGGGAACTTTGGGGTGTTGGCTGGAAGGTGTTCAGCCTGATCCAGTGCACAGAGCTAGACACGTTATTGACACATTTATGAAAACAAACTGCACTCATTTAAATGGTGTCAAGAAAGGGCTGTGGCTGTGCCAGGAGACCTGCTGGGGAGCGGGGTCCGTGTCCATAGGTAAAAAGATGCACGTAGGGTATGATTGAGCCGTGGCAGGAAGCGTGTGCAGTCACTGGAGAAATGGGGTTGATATTCCTGTGGTACAGTTTTTGCCATCAATAGGCTTCCAGAACGGCGCAGGAACTGTGTCAGTAACAGAATACATCAGCATGATGGCTCGCTTCTGGTCGGCTGTTCTTATTGTTGTGGCTTTTTTTTTTTATTTGGTTGATTTTTTTTTGTATCGGCTACAGAGTGATGAGATGAATCATCAGTTTCATTTAGCAAACTGAACTACTTGGAGGGTTCAAAGCATAAGTTAATAAAATACATCTCTTTTATCTCTCAAAAAAAGTTAAGACTGAAAAAAGTGGTCTTAGGGCAGGTAAAAATACCTGGAGGTGACTGCTTCTTGTCCTTGGTGAACAACATAAATGACTTCAGAGTTTTCACGTTGTGACCTTTTTATTTTCTGACAGGTGGACAGGCATGTCGATCTCTTGGAAGTTGCTAAAGAGACCGATGGCTTCTCAGGCAGTGATCTGAAAGAGATGTGCCGGGACGCAGCCCTTCTCTGTGTCAGGGAATACGTTAATTCAGCCTGTGAAGAAGAGACGTATGTGTCTTTAGTCTGTCAGTTAACAGTGGCTACGAATGCTCCTGGTGCTACTCGCTGTCCAGTTGTTAGCTTGCATTGTCCAAGTTAAACAGCAAATTCTTAAGAGTTTAGAAACCTCTGTGATTCATGAAAAGCAGTTCTCTTTTTCTTGACAAATTGCCCAATAACAACCAAGTTGCCTTCAGAGAATCAAAGATTTATAGGGGCTGGAAAGGATCTCTGGAGATCATCTAGTCCAACCCCCTGCCAGGGCAGGTTCACCTAGAGAAGGTTGCACAGGAACACATCCAGACAAGTTTGGAATGTCTCCAGAGATAAGTCTCCACAGCCTCTCTGGGCAGTCTGTTCCAGTGCTGTCACCCTCACAGTAAAGCAGCTCCTCCTGAGGTTTAGATGGAGCTTCCTATGTTTGAGTTTGTGTCCGCTACCTCCTGTCCTGTCACTGGGCAACACTGAAAATAGACTGGTCCCATTCTCTTGGCATTCCCCTTTTAAGTATTTATAAGCATTGATAAGTTCCCCCTTAGTCTTCTCCAGATTAAAAGACCCAACTCCCTCAGCCTTTCCTCATAAGAGAGACATTCCAGTCCTGTAATCACTTTTGTAGCCCTTTACTGTACCTTCTCCAGCAGTCCTTGAACTGGGGAGCCCAGCACTGCTCTGACCTTTATTCATTTTGGTTATGAAAATAAGACATTGAGCTTGAGGTGGCGCGAACCAGCAAGGGATACTGGTGTGCTGCATTACCAGGTTTACGTGCTGGCAGCGCTCTGGCATGTGTGTGGCTCTGCTTGTCTGCAGTACTCACCAGTAGCAGGTGTGTGGACAGGGATGTGTTTCCAGTGATACTGGCTCCGCATCACCTCTGCTGTTTTCAGCAGTCGCCTCTTGTTGCTAGAGCAGCTGTTACATGGTACCTGGTGAATCGTTATCTTACTTTTTTTCTTTCTCTCTTTCGTTTAAAGCCACGACGAAGATGAAATTCGGCCTGTGCAGCAGCAGGATCTCCACAGGGCAATTGAGAAGATGCGAAGATCGAAGGATGCCACGCTGCAGAACGTTTTGATGCACGTTAGTTTAGATTAAGACAGAAGAGTGTGTTTGCAGTTTCTGACGTGATTTAGTTTGACCTCGGTAGTCATTTAGCAACGCCAATGTCAGGGGGTGGGAGCGGGGATGTTCCGTGAATAAGGGAGTTCTGTTTCTGGAATTGTTTTTATACAACAAATTCTAAGTTATTGAAACTTTGTCGCACGCAACTAGAAGCGTAACAATAGATCATGAAGTGGAACAATTACAGCCCAGACCAAGAGCAGCTGCCTGTGTCTTGTCCCATAATCGATACACTGTGTAGCCTTAAAGGGGTTCTTACGTGGTGCGTGGGCTCAGCGGGTCGCCGCTGGGAGGGGAGACCCCCGAGGCCAGTTCGTGTATATATGTATGAGTGTGTGTATGTATCAAATGTATATATCCACACAGTTTTTATATAGAGACGTAATCTGTAGATAACCCCAGTATGGAAAAATCTTTTCTACTTACCGAAACAAACCAAACCAGAAGATGTAGAGATTAAAGATTCGTCGACAACTCAATTCACATTTAGTTCTTCCTTTTAGCAGCAACTCTGGAGATAGGGATTCTGCTTCTAGAGTGACTTCCAGGCCAAGTTTGAAGTGTTACTGTTTTTTCCTTTCACACGACCACTTGAAAGCTGGTGCCATGTAGTAAAGATAGTAAACTACTGTAAAAAGGTTTGAATACTTTTCATTTTGTACGAATTCTGCTTTTTGAGGCTTTTTAAATGAATGCTGGATTTACTTTTCTTTTTCCCCTGATGCAGCTAATTAGAGTAGAATCTTAACTGGTCTGCCATAAAGCCCCACGTACTCTAAGCTCTCTGAAATTGTGGCTTCCCGCTCTGTTGTGCGTTGTAAGGAGGCTTGCTGCTACTGTTCATCTCCTCCGGAAGCCCCGCCGCTGCGCTGCGGTGCCGCACCGTGGAGCGTTGCGCGTGTAGCTCTGAGGCGCAGGAGCCCTTCGGTGAGGGTTTGCTCCGTCCCGTGCTCTGATCTGAAAAACTGAAGAGAAGGGAACGGTTTTTAGGTTCCTAGGTTTGATGTTGCGATGTTCTGCTTTACTTGCTGGTAACAGTTTTAGTAAATTCATGTAACTTTCTGTAGCGATAAAGGCAAAGGGTTAAAAATGTGAGTGGCAAAAGCGTTTTGGTCAAGTTACTGTCAGTAGATTTTCAATAACCTGATTTTTTTTTTTTCTTCTTATGATATTATGAATTGTGCACTAATTCAACACAAATACGCAATGGGAATTGCTCCAAGCCCCGGCGTGTTACACCGCATCTCCGCTCTGCCAGCTCTCGAGGGAGAGGAAGCACCAAAAATGAGCTGATGCTGTGAAATGAAATTCACCTCAAATAATAAGATGGAGAGCTGGAGCCAGCTGTTGTGCAGCGCCGGGCGCTGGTGGCAGTTCTCGCGCAGCGCAGCTTTCTCACCGGTGTCCTTTCACCTGGCACGCTGCTTGTGTAACGCACCAGCTGCAGTAGCTTGGAGCTTGACCCAATTCCATCTACTCGTGCACTGAACAAAGGGGTTTAAAAGTAATTTAATAATTACTTTGCCTTTTGATATGGTAAAAAGAAGTCTGGTAAATGCCTGTTGCTCTAACCCAAGGATATAGGAAATCGGGCACCCCAGTAATAGGGGCCGTGGCCATCTCAGAGGTCTGAGCTGTGGAATGCTAATCCCACGTGTCACATTGTTAGTGACAGGGTGGAGAACAGTGATGTAAGCCAAGGCTGGCTCTGGGAGAGCCCAGGTTTGAGGACTAGTCTTAAAATGGAACGTGCAGATAGTGCTACTTACTGGAACCTGCTTTCTCCAGAGGGCTGAACTGCACGGACCAGAAGTTTTCCAGCTGTTTGCTTTGTTTTCGGTGCCTGCTACTCTGAAGTTCTCACAGCCCCTCCACAGTTGTAACATCAGAGCAGTGTCAGGCTGGTGCAGTAATGCAGCTCATCCTGCACCACCTCCTGTTCCAGGGTGCTCCCTACTTTACCAGTAGAGAGTGAGTGCAAGCAGCTGAAGAGCACAGTCTAAATTGGTTTTAATTGAGGGAGCATGATGTGTGTCCTCCAGGGAGTTTGAATGTCAAACTGAGCGCATGGGAATAGCAGCAAACTCTTGCCTGCTTGCAGATACCTGGGGCATTCTCTTGTCTCTCCTTCTGGTGTGTTTCTCCAAAATCCCGGCTCTTCGCACGCTGCCTTTACCTTGTGCTTGGATGTGTAGCTGGAGGCTTAAGGGGCTGATTGGAAGAGGCACAAGGGGTTATTTCTAATTGCGCCTGACCACGGCTCCTGCAGCTGGAGTCTAATTTCCACTTTTCCAAGGACTTTCCCATGCTCAACCACTCCTGCTGCTGCTTGGGGAATCCTTGTCCAAGCACAGACCCTCCTGGTAGCTTGCTAGAAAGAGTGGCATGCTTTACAGGAACGTGGCTGCTTTAATTCTCTGTCTCCAGTGCTTTGGTGCAGGCTCCTGACCCTTTGAATCCTGCCTCTCCTTAGAGCACGGACAATCCAAACCCTTCTCCTGTGGCTCTAGGGCCAGTCACTCAACCCGAGCATCGTTTCACAGGTGTGGGCTGAGGCTGCTCCAGTCTCCAGCACTGAGCTCTCAGTTGTTAACACAATTTTTCATCTGAAATGGGTCTTTCTTGGGGTTTAAAGGTTGGATTCTCTGTCAGGAAGAGGCACGGGCATTCCTGTCAGGCAAATAACATGTTTAAAACCTATTTGGCTGTAGCAGTCGTGTATGGGCCGTATATAAATATTGTCCCTGAGCTGTAAAGCAGCTGATCTTGCCAGTCCAATGCTGCAGTGCAAACGGAAACCTTTGGAGTAGTCTTAAGTGACAGGTAAATAAATGTGGTGTTTGTTTCCTCAGTGCTTTTGTTGATGTGTTCTCTGTAACCTTCACCCCCCTCTCTGCATTTCAGTTCGGTAAATACAGCCTTTTGTTTTGTTTCTGAGACTGGCTCGGGCAAGGGCATCTTTTCCCTGGCAGGTGCTTGGGAACCCTGGGATGCGGCAGCTGGGTAGCCAAGGGAGAAGCCTGGGGTGCTACAAGGGATGGCTCCGGATGCCTGGGGTGCTGGGGTCCCTGGCAGGGTGAGCTGAGGCCACAGCAGAGGCAGGTGCAAGCCAGCGGTGAGTGGTCTCCAGTCCCCTCAAGGGAACAGGCAGCTGGGACGCATTGAGGGGTGGATGCTCTTCGAGCCCCCCAGCTTCTTTACATCACCCCCTATTTCTGCAGGGCTTTAGCAGCCAGAAGGTGCTTAAGCACTGGTTGAACAGCACAGAAACACGGGGCAGCAGGAGGCAGCACACTTACTGTGCTTGTTAAATGGGACTTGTTCAGTGCTTCACAGTCCAGAGAGCAGAAATAGTAAATGTGTTGAGGCTTCCAAAAGGACACAGGCTCCAGGGGCAGCCTCACTGAGCGTGCAAGGCTGGAATAGGAGGGGGTGGTCTTCTGCTGCTACAGACCTGTCACAGCCTCCAGGAAACCACAGTTGTCTTTTTCCTCCAGAAAATCACAAAGCAAGTGTTAGTTACACGTATAAATATTTATTTGTACTAAAAGTGAGTGTTTTATAGCAGAGTATCAAGGTCAGAATATATTAAATCATGAGATGCATCAGTCGAGGTACAAATTCCAGTCTCATGTCTTTAATAAATATACTATAAAAAACCTAGTCCACATACTCTATTTTAATCAGAGGTAATCAGTACACTATTCTATTTTAAAAGGCTAATACAACATTTGTGTTTTGCTGTATCCATTTGGATTTACTGCAGGGTTTGTGGTTTATTTTTAAACCATTTGACTACTTGGAGGCAATGGCACTATTTCACTACTTAAAAAAGGTCAAATATTGCAATCAGAGTGGGAGTATTGCTTTGTCTTCCAGGACCCTGCCAGAGGGCCCGAGTGTAAAAGGCACCGGTGTTGGTGTGCTCTCAGCTACTACCATGGGTGTCACAGCATTTTTCTTGAGGTATATGACAGAGCTTTGGACTCTTTGCTCCAAATCCTTTAAAAAATTATCAAAAAACGCCCTAACCCCAGAACAGCTGACTAATAGAAAAAGACTTGGGTTTTTTTGTCAGAAGTATTCCCAATCACATACGTAGTCTTGGACACTGTACCATGGCCACAGCAAAACTGGTTTGAGCTCGTGGTGTAGCTCACTATCCTAAGTTACAAGCAGAAGCATGATTGTTTATACTGAGCATAGATCCATTTGGAATTAAAATGGAAGCACAAGAGGAGGAGAACGCTATTTCCATTACATTTGAAACACATTCTGACTGGCCTTTGGGGGTCTGAAAAAGGCTGAGTACAAAAATCATCAATTCATGTTGTTGCACTACCTAGCAAGTGCAAAGCTGTCTTCCCTCACCCCTCAAAAACCAACCCCTAACAGCTGAGCAGGCACAGCGGGGACACAGGATGAGCCTTTGCCCCGGGAAAGCCTCTGCTGACGGTGGGCAGGGTGCTGAGGTGCGGGCAGTCGAGGGACTTCCAGTCGCGCAGGGCCTCACGTTCACCCCTCAGCCACTGCCATGATGTGCACGGGTCCCAGTGGGATGCACTCCGGGTGAGACGCAGACAGGGCCAAGAAAAGCTCTGGTGTTGAGTCACGCTGCTCAGCTCCATTGGAGGTCACTGCAAGAGCTGCCAGTCAGCGGAAAAGCCTCACACACAGCGGCAAAGTCCACGCAAGGGTGGGGGAAAGCCCCAGGAGGTTAAGGGCTGCAGTAACTTTCCACCAGCCAGAGGTGGGAGTAGCACCAGCCACGGCTCAGCACTGTCACCCCTTGCACAGCACACACCTGGAGTGGGACCCACGGACTTTCTGGCCATTCCCTGTCTGTCCTCCAGCTGGAGCCAGTGTCACCATCCCGCAAAGTAAAATCGGGTCACCTGTTCACACGCAGGGCTACCACTATGCGTGAAGGCAAGCGCTTGGGCCATATCTTAGCCAGTTTACTGGTTACAGCCGCTTGGCTCCACCTAACTCTGATTGTGCTGTTTTGCCTTTAAGTCACCTTTCGGATGGGAGAAGGGGGGCAGAGGAAAGGGGGTCCTGACCTGCCAGGTGGAAGGTTACCAACGACAGCACATCAACAGCATCCCCAGTTTTCTGCGTGCTGCCCTGGGACGGACTGGTCTCTGATCTCAGATAGTTCCTGGGTTTTACGGTGGCTGCCAGGACAGCTTCCCCAGCCCGCAGGCCTGCCCTGCTGTGATGGCCATGGCAGAGTCCCCACACAAAACTGAACTTGGAGCACCAGTAACGCTCAGCCGAGGTTTTGCTTGACTGGAGATGTCAGGCAGGAGGAAGCAAGGAAGAACAGTGAGACATTGTCTTGGCCACAGGGAGCTGGTGATGGTCAAAGCTGATTAGAAAAAATCCTTAAAAAAAAAAGGCTGTTAAAAAATCCCACTGTTCATTAGCAAAAGTTGTCTAAGGCACAACCTGGAGGGCAGTGACTGGATCCAAGCATCAAGTGCCCACTTCCCTCTCCCACCCTGGCAGCTGTGACTGCTCCTCACTTCAGTGGCTGCTCCCACCTCTTCAGGCAGTGCTGGGCAACGGGGTAGCAGAAAGGCACTTCTTCATTTCTGCTCCATGCAAGGGATGTTTTTATCCTGGTGCCAAGGCCCCAGCTCTGCACTGGGGCCAGTGGGTGGCCCTGGTGGCACCAGAACGATCCAGCTGCCCTGTCCAGAGGCCATGCTGGGCTTCCTGCAGCTGTGCTCAGCTGGGAATGAAGGGCCTGGATGCCCTTCCCTTCCAGCTCCATGGAGATGTTCCCAGCAGCTTCAAGGGGAGAAGGACCAGGCTCAAAGTATTTCTGATTATTAAAAACCACTCTGACCCAGGTAAGAAAATCCTCCGGTCAGAGTGCTGGAAATGCCACATAACTGATCTGTGTCATAGGGAATAAATCAATCATTGCTCACTCTTAATACAAGTATTTCTAGGGAGGAGGAGTAGTGTTAATTCTTTTTTTCCAGCGACTGGTAGTACTCGGTTAGGACTTTCCAGGCTTTGGGGGCCATGAAGCCGTCTGGTGGGTTTTCACCTTCACGAGCAAGCTTCCTCATACGCGTTCCTGAGATGAAGTCGAAATCATTGTGCCTGCACAAAACAGAGACGGTGGTGAAGTCATCGCAACTGGCTCGAGTCACCCCCGGTGCAGCTCTTCTGCCGTGCCAGGCACATGGTTGGAAACCTCCTGGCACCAGCGGCAGCTCTCTGAGGCTTCACACCCGGGTTTGCGATCAGCAGCAATGGGGTTCCTCCTTCAGAGGAGCTGGAGTTGTACGTAACACACCTCTCCAGCTGTGAGAGGCCGTATTGCCACTGACACTCAGTCCCCACACTGCATTTCTTAAACTCTCTGGCAGCTACAAAGACAGATAGATCTTCAGTTTCGAGACCTGTCCTTGACCTCATGTCACCTCTTGGAAGGGAAAGCAGGTGGATTTCGCAGGTCCTTCCCCCCCATTCCTCTCCTTAAGAGGAACACCAGCTGCTTTTCCCTCTCCCCTGCCAAGCTGCAACCCAGATGCCATCGCAAACCGCATGCACTGCGTAGGCTGAAGGAACAGCAGCACTGCTGCTGGCGTTACCTTTTCGGGTCATAAAAATCCATGGCCCTTTTCAGTTTATTGTAAGCAGCAACCCGGAAGGGAATGATTTCCACCGAGGTCAGGCCCGGTGCCATGCTGAGGACCTTCCCTCCCTGTGTGGGCTCGTAGAGGTCCTTCTTAGTCTCGGGGTGAGGCATGCCTGCAGGGTCACGCCCCACAATGTAGAAATTGGCCCCGGCAATCATGCGAGCTCGGCAGTGCCACTGCACCTGCAAAGAAGAGACACACGGAGCACTGGCTGAGGGCTGAGCAGCAAATGAGCCACCTCCCTTGGGCTGCAGAAAAGATCCTGGTGATCCACCCTTGCTGCAGTTCCTCACAGCGACTGGGCCGCCCAGACTCATCTTCCACTGCTTGGACCTGATGCAACATCAGT
This sequence comes from Chloroceryle aenea, assembly GCA_013399075.1. Lineage (NCBI taxonomy): Eukaryota > Metazoa > Chordata > Aves > Coraciiformes > Cerylidae > Chloroceryle > Chloroceryle aenea. The sequence continues at coordinate 11,377 of VWZY01008571.1, read as the reverse complement.
TTTCCTAAGGATGTGTATTTCAAGGGAAACGCTGGGGGTGGGAACTGGTCTCGTTCCAGTCTGGTAGCGAATGGAGGGTAGCAGTTTGCTTTTTGAACGTGCAAAGACAGTGCCCACTGGCTCTGCAGCCCCGCACAGGCAATGGCTGCTCACTCACCCCTCTCCTTCTTCCCTCAGGGGAGGTGCAGCATCTACCGCTTTCATCCCATTGATTTAGGGACAGAAGGGAAAACACTGGAGTGAAATAACTGAGTGTCCCTGCCCTACAGGGAAAAACATTGCGGCGGCTAAGACCATTTCTAGTCCCCTTCTCCCCAGCTCTCCACACAGCTTGTGGAAATGCAGCAGCCCACAGAGGAGCTGTGCTGGCAGATGGCTGCTGCAGCAAGCAGCAGGTGAACCACGGGTGGAAGTAATAGGGAGGCAACGGCTGCTGACTCCCTTCCTTCCCCGTGGCCGTGGGGAGCTGGGTGGGCAGGCTGGCAGCAGGCAAACCCATGGATGGGTTTCACGCCTTGTCACGGTGAGTGGCTGATGGCTGCGTTACCTCCGTGGGGCCGGCGTAGAGCATGGGAGAGGGGAAGATGGCAACGATGGTTGACTTGGGGTCCAGGACTTGCTCCTCCAGCACCGCTGCGTGCTGTTTCATCCGCCACTCCAGCGGGACATCATCGTCTTTGGTCCACCCACCCAAGGGGTGTAGGAGAAGCACGGGGTTTTTGTAACCCCTCTCCAAAAGCTGGCGCCGTGTGTCCTGCATGAGCAGGGCGTGCCCATTGTGGACAGGGTTGCGCAGCTGAAATGCAAAGACAGCATCTAAAAGGGAAAAATTCAGAAGGTCACAGGCTTGCGTCGACCATCAGACCCTGCAGCTTCATCTCCACTCCACATGTTGATGCAGTCGTAAAAGATATGTTGTAAGATGTGTGTCCTATCTTCACGTGAGCGAGGCCTTAAATACCTCAGGTAAGTGTTCTGTGCACATACAACGCCTCTCCATTGCTCTGCCAAGTTTATTTTCATCGGACATTCTTCCTTCGGGGATGATTTCAATCCTATCAGCTCTCATACAATGTTTTTATATGCCACTGGACACCTCCACTGAGTTCCCTTACTTCCTAAGTGACCTTCCACATCTCCAAGCTCAATGGCACCTTCAGGAAGGTCAACACTCTCTCCCCATAGTGAGGGTAGGTGTCTGACACCTGCCATCCTGCTGGCACAAACAGCTTGGAGAAGACACCTGAGCTGTCCCCCACGCATGAAGGCCATGAACATCAGCTCAGGGCTTTAAATGGCTGAGATGAAGAAAGGAAGGCTCTACCTGCCAGAGAGGACATGAGCAGGATGCTCAGTGCTTTCCTGTTCCATGCTTGGAGAGACCCTCTGAGGACACAACCCATCACAAGCACCATCCTTAAGCAAGGAGACCCCACGCTATGTTTTGAGCCATGCTCTGCACCCCACCTACTGCTCACCCCACTGAAATAGTCCCATTCTGGGAGCACACAAGCAATTTGGCAAGTGCTGTGAGTTTGAGAGCAAGTAATCACAGATCACACACATCTCCCGGTGCCCGGTAGGGCAAGAAGAGCTACATCACGGGTGTTAACCCAGGACACTCACCAGCATTCATTTCTCTGAACTTCTGCTTGAGAGCGAGCGGTGTCAGGCGGTACTGGTCCAGCCCATCGTTCCATTTGATCTTCTCCAGCACAAGGAGGTCCCCACCAACCAACCAGTCTCCGCTCTCCATCACCATCTGTGAATTATGCACACATGCATTATGGAGGGGACAGTAAAATATCTCCTCTCCCTCCTTTTCCCTTTCCCAGTCTCCTTTGAGAAGTGTTAGGCGTGACCACACTGGTAGGACAATCTTCCCTTCTTGTTCAGCACAGTGACCACATGAACTGAATGTCAAGAGGCCTGTAAAGTAACGCAGCAGCCACCAAGTCCCTACCATGGTGCCCAGGATGGTGCTGGGCTCTTCTCTGGCAGCCAAAGGTCTGCAACATGGCATCAGACCTTCCTTCACCTCACTCTTTGCTCTTTCCTCCTGGGAATATGCAGGAGGAATAAGCCTGTTGCGAGGTGACCAACTGCTGCTGAACTAAAAGAGGTGTTTTAAGGTAGGGGAAAAGAATTAACACAGCTTTAGCCTATTTAAGCAGACCACCTGAGTCACTCGGTGCAACCTGGAGCTCTCCCCTTCTACAGACTGATGTTCTTTGTACTGCCAGAGAGTAAGCAGGAAAACTGCAAAACTATCGTGCCCTTGTACAAAACATCCAAATGGAGGAGTAGAATTTACCTAAAGGAGCATGAGTGGGCAATCTGCAGCATGAGTGTTTGGCAGCACCACTGAGATCATCACAGCCCAAGCGCAGGGAAACGTTGGGGGATACATTGGTGGTTATACTGAAAGCGTTTGGATGTAAGCACAATGGTGCAGGTGAAAGAAGCAGCTCCTCAGCAGTGCACCCATCTTCCCTTTAACCTTGTGCTGGGTACCAGATGCTCCTGTTAAGCAGCAAGTGCAAGCTTAAAAATTCAGTTCTGCCTGCTTGGGACATGATGTTTCCCAACAAGGAGTTAGCCTTGGAGAGCAGACAGGACACCCCTGGTGCTCGAAGCCCTGGAAAGGTTCAGATCTCCAGCCCCTGCCTAAATTTCCTGCCCTGGCCACGTTTCCCAGAGCTGCCGAGGACAAACCTACTTTGACATGTGGGTGCTTGGCGCAGGTGGTGCCCCAGACACGGGCGCAGCGCTCCTCCTTCCGGTGCTCGAAGTACTCAGGGTTCTTCAGGACGGCCACCCTCCGCCCCAGGTAGCTGAGCGCCAGGGCCTCGCAGCCCACCAGCCGCTCCTTGTCCTCCGTGGAGATTGGCAGCACGATGGGGACGCTCAGGTTGACAACACCGTCTGGCAAGAGAGGGGGAGGATTAAATGTCCCTCAGTTTTGGCCAGCAGCCTTGGGCACCAAGTAAACAGAGGTTTTCAGAGGCACATGTTCTCCCTTTGGAGAGCCCAATTTTCCAGGACTAGCTCAAGGATTCACCATCAGTCATGTAAATTTATTCACTGCCTCATTTTTTTCCTGTACTTTTAATAAATAGAAATTTTAGTGAAATATGAAAGATCCTTATCTTTGGACCAGAGATGTCTCAAAGACACCAGGAACATGTCATGACTTTCTGTACTTTCTCTCACCCTGGAAAGACTGGTTCTTCTCCAGTTAGCTCGTTAAAAAGTATCTTTGACAAATTTAAACATACTTGGAAAATGCAACCCTGGAGATAAGCCCTACCTCCTCCGTGAGGAGAATGGCCTCTACTGAGCCCGCTCCAGCTTGGTGTTCCCCGGGGCAGATCACTCCCTGCACACCTCCTGAACTGCCTCTTCCAACAGGGAAAACACCATCACACTCTGCTGTGCTTCTTGTTTTCTTCAGTTTATCTGTATATTCTGTTACTCATCCTCCTTTATCTCTCTGCAGAGCCCTTTGTTAATCTATTTTTTGTGTACACGGTGAGTTTACATTTGCATGGGCAGTTTCTAATTTCAGTGATGTCCCTAAATATCTTGGAGTCATGTTGGTTTTATCCCCACTTCCCCAGTTTCCAGTTCTCCACTAAGGTCCTCCCATTTATCCTTCAATATCCTGGTATTAATAGAGAAGAATCAGCCTTTCCCATGGGCTTCCACTCACAAACAAGAACAAAAAAAATCACTGATTCAATTTGTTCTAATCTGACTGAAATAATTCTGGACCCTTGAGAGTCTTAATTTGAGGATTTTTTTGGGGTAGATTTTGGGGGCTTTTTTGATCTTCATTAAAAAGTTTGCATTTACTTTTAATTCGTGACATTCCTCTACAAGACAGCAATTTTCAAGCACTTCATGAGTAATCACAGCTAGAGTCCCATGGGAACCCATCAATATCAACTTCATACATTTAAATTATATTAGCCAGTGATCAGTCAATGAAGTCAGTGTGGAAAAAGCTGAATTAGGAAACCAACGAATGATGCTGAAGCTGAGGATCTCCACGCTCCACGTCCAAAGGAGAGATGCAGAGTTGTTAAAATCAATCATGCCAGTGAAGGTAATTACGAAATGACACGACTGGGATTAAGCCCAGTCAGTAGGACACAGGGAGTGTCATGCTGCTTCATAACGGGCAGAATCATAAACAGACTGTGGCCATGTCTTAATCATTTCCTCTTTTTTTTATCTCAGAAAAATCACTTTATAGCAAAACATTCTAAATTGCAGTAATTTCCGTACAACCTAAGAGCAGTTATATACATACCAGCTACAGAGCGACTCCGTCCTGGGAGAATACAAACACAATTAAGATAATTAACTCTCACAGGCCCCAGTTCTAGCAGCCATTTCAAAGTCACCCACTGAAGACCTCTGGCAAGCACTGCCAAACCTCAGGCAGTTCTCCACCGGCCACCGTCTCCACGTCCTGCTCTAGCCTCTCTGGTGCTCCCCTGCCCAACGCGGGTCGCATCAGCTGGGTGCAGGGGATGGTCCCTCTGCTTTTGCCATCACCAGATCCCAGCTGAGGCACGCATTGGGCAGAGCACTGGAGACTCTGCGGCACACCTGCTGCCCTACCGTGTGCAGATCCACCTTTCTTCCTGGAGGCCATCACACCCCTCCGCAAAGCACCTCATCCACCCAACTGCTGGTAGTATCAAGGTGAGGTTTACTGCTCTAAGTCCAAATATGAGAAGCACTAACTTGCACAAGTCCACCAAAATGGTTGCAGCCCTTCCAGGCACATCTGGAGCTGCCAAAAATATCACCCGCACCCCAGGACAAAAGGGCTGGATCAAAGACTCTGGAAAGACCAGCCTCAAACCTCTCTTCAGCAATGCCACGTCCCAGCGTTGGCACCACGAGATAGAAACCCTCCACTGTTTCCTAAAGCTTATCCAAGCAAACCAGGGGTGTTCTCCTTCCTGCCCAGATGTCACCCTGTAGGCCTGACTGCACAGATGCTAAATTTGGAGACTTCCATGGAGACAAGGTGGACTGGGGACCAATGTGGATGCCCTTTACTACAAAGAACTTGCTCTGGACAGTTCATCCCCCTCAAAAGCCAGTGTGCTGGTTTTGTCCCTGACCTCCTGGGAGCTCTACAAATCCTGACCATATGCATACAGACCTCAGAGGGGTGCTCAGTGATGCTGATAGCTTTGGGAGGAGCACCCCAAAACCAGATGCTTGATGAGATGAACCTCCCGCACAAAATGTGGGACTTTGGAGCAAGCTGGTCACTACAGGGCACCTCTGTGACCTTGTCAGGCACAACAGGCAGCTCAAAGACCACAGATCTGATAACAAGGACATGTGCTTCTGAACACTGTTTGCACACTAGGCAAGAGGGGTAAAAGGCTATGTGTCTGAAAGCAGAAGCCACCCCCAAGACATTCCTCTGGTCCAAAGCGAGCAGTCTTGAGCTTTCCATCTGCTGTACGGTGCCCACATCCCAATAACAGCAGCAAGTCAGTGCCCTTCAAGACCATGGGATCTTCTAGAAGGAGGACAACACTCAAAGGGACTTGCTCCTCAAGATCCCATATTCCAGAGGTTGCTCTCAAGTCTACAAAACCCGAAGGGAGAGCCTTACATGCACATGCAGTCACAGTGACAGCACCTACAGCTGAGAAACTGGACAGAAATATCTACCGCCATGGTCTCAGCTGTAGATGGTCACTGCCTGAATACTCCTTGTCCTTTCCAGGGATGAAGCACCTCTAACATGTTGCTAATGAACAGATAAATATGATTTAGTTCAAGTTACGGTAATGGATAAGCAGGAAAATGGGGGGGAAAAAAGTGAGATCAGGCTCTGCTCCCTTTTCCAAGGAAAAGCTGCCTTATCCTCCCACCTCAAACTCCACCTGGCAGTCTCCAGACTTGCCTGGCTTTGGGTTTGCACCTTTATTTATCCTGAAAAGAGCTACATGATGGCTCCCAAAATGTTTGATCAGCACCGTGAGAGACATGGAAGCTGGGACTCAGTGCCCCAGCTACGACAAGGTGAAATCCATCACCTTTTGTACCCTTTTGGAGCATGGCTTCCTGGCACCCACACTCCTTTTTGAGCTCTCACATTTCACATGTGAAGGGAGAGGAGGGGAGAAGGAGGAGAGAAGGAGGGGAGAAGAAGGGGAGAAGAAGGGAAGAAGGAGGGAGGCTACAGGGCCAAGCGCTGAGCTCCTCTGTAGGGCTGCCTGTGGAGATGCCGCGGGGTGAGCAGGGCATCCCGCAGCACCTTGCCAGCCAGTGTGATGAATGCAAAGCGTGGGGGTTCGTACCATTTAGCAGGGTGCCAAAATGGATCACTTGCAAGTACTCTGCCTCACGCATGAAGCCGGTCAGTGGAGTGGCCCAGCCTTCACTCAGCACCTGTACCCACTGCAGATCCAGCTGCAAAACAAACCCAAAGGGCAGTCCTGTCACCGGGGCATGCTTGGAGGCTGCTTCTCCTTCCCTTCTGCTCCAACAGCGCTCTCACTTGCTTTGCTTCAAATATAGGACATTTGTAAAGGGGGAGAAAGCTGAGAGGGGTGGGGGTGGTTTGGGTTTTTAAAGGCCAGGCTCATGTACTTTCACAGCACAACTGCTTGTGGGGCTGTAGTAACACAACGAAGGAGACTGACAGCCCTGGCTTGCTACAGCTCAGGTTGGACACACAGGGCAGAAGGTAGCTGAGCATCAGGACCACACTTCAGCTCGCTATAAACCACAGCCACCAAAGGACACAGTCACCAGCAGAACAGAGCCCCTTCTAGCAACATCCCCGTCAAAGCTTCTACCCTTCCACCAGCTAACTAAGGAGTGAATCACAGCACAGTCCCCACGCGTGACGATACCTTAGTGATCTCTACGGACGGCAGCATCTCTGCTTCAGCTCGGACACTACTGAGTTTATTTTCAGGTACAAACAGCTCAAGAACATCCTTAATTGAGCCATGGGGCACAATGTTCTGGAAGAGAGATGGACAGCAATTGGAAATAACATGGTGGTTTTTCAGTGCACATCAAAAACTCAGTACCCAAAAGCAGGTTTACCAGCTGCTGGCAGCAGTGGCATAAAAATGACCTACTTGTGTTTGAAGGAGCTCCACAACCTGCTGAATACATTCGGACACTGAGGCAATGTTCGTTTTCAACACCAGTTCGGGAGATTCAGGCTTCTCGTACTCTGAGTCAATCCCCGTGAATCCTACAGACAATTAAACCCAGATGAAGTTTATTTAATGTAATACTTGGTGCCCTAGAGCCAGAAAGCTGTACAAATAACCAGCGAGCATTCAGCCATACTGGGTACTACAGGTGACACTTGTGACAGCAATATTAGGGAAACGGGACACTCTCAACTACTACAAAGAGCCCTTAGTAACCCACCTTTAGGTGAAGAGCTGCAACAAGCTACCCAGTGCTTCAGAAAGCAAGAGGCAAAAGAAGAGCTCACACTTGCATACCTTTGATCTCTCCAGCTCTTGCCTTTTTGTACAGGCCCTTCACATCTCTGCTTTCACAAATATTTAGAGGAGCATCTACAAAGATTTCAAAGAAAGGAAGTCCAGCTGCCTCATGAATTTTCCGTGCATTTCGACGATCCTGTTAGAAGGAAGGCAGGAAAATTCTATGTGTTGAATTGCAGCAAGCACCCTCCTACTACAGAATGTGTCCTGGAATTCACAGAATCATTTTGGTTGGAAGAGGTCTTCAAGATCATCAAGTCCAACTGTTAACCCAGCACAAACAGGTCACCACTAAACCATGTCCCTCAGCATCACATCTACATGGCTTTTAAAGCTCTCCAGGGACAGGGACTCCACCACTGCCCTGGGCAGCCTGGCACAGGCCTTGACCAGCCCTTTTAGAGAAGACATTTTCCTCTTTCCAACCTAAACTTCCCCTGGCACAACTTCAGGCCATTTCCTCTTGTCCTGTTGCTTGTTCCTTGTCCCTCCTTCTGGGGAGTTGTTGAGAGTGAGAAGGTCTCCCCTGAGCCTCCTTTTCTCCAGGCTCAACAACCCCAGTTCCCTCAGCTGCTCCTCACAAGACTTGTGCTCTAAAGTAATTTGTTTCTGGTGTAGATTTATTAAATTTACCTTGATTCCAGTAAGNTCTCCCCCCTTTCTTTTTTTCTACACCCCCCCCCCCCCAAAACTGAATCTGCAATTTTGATCTGTTTTCAGCTTTCTCCCTCCAAACCATGAAGACATCTCTTCTCTGATCGCGCTGTGACAAGCTCCTGTTTCTATGCCTCTTCTGCCTCCTAACGAGCAAGGAGATTGTGAACTTCTCTTGGCTTTTAATCCATATGTGATGTTGAAGACATACATCAAACTGCCCTGCAGAAATGTGTACTGATTGCGTGTAGTTGGTGGTATTTTATAAAAGAATAGAGAAGAAATTAAAAGGAGCATCTGATGGCACAAGTGGGAAGTCCTCTACGTAAATCTCTCTTCCCCAAGAACAACGATGAGAACACGGCTGTCCGGTAAAGAGCGGAATATGCAGCGGTGATTTTACCTTCGTGAAAGGAGAAATGAAACTGGTTATGCAGACGAGGCCAGCATCAGCAAACAGCCTGGCCACCTCTGCGATGCGCCGGATGTTCTCCTCGCGGTCCCCAGCCGAGAAACCCAGGTTTTTATTCAAGCCATGCCGAACATTATCGCCATCCAGGGAATAACAAGGGATGCCGTGAGAGACCAAGTACTCTTCCAGAGCAAAGCCAATGGTTGTCTTGCCAGCTCCAGAAAGGCCTGTTAGAGATAGGAAAGCGAGGTTCAGGTCTGAGGTCAAAAGAGTGAAAATGATGGCATAACACAATGCCTCCTGGGACACTGGCACTGAAACTCCTGTCTGAAATTGCCTTAAGGAAGGAATGAGGTAGGGAAGTTGGATTCATCTTTTTAGCACACAGTTATCACCACAGATCCCTGCCCAACCCTTCTCTCATTGAAGGGCTGGCATGAATGCCACGAGAAAAGCTGCTATATCCCAACATCTGGAGGGATTCAACCCAGCAGTGTTGCAAAAGTACCTCTTTTACACCTGTCTCAGGAAACAGCCCTGGGGAATCATCTGCTCACCTGGCTTTACACCCTGTGCACAACACCTGCTATTGACCACTCAGGGAGACAAGACCTTGGGCAAGGTGGGCTTTTGATCTGATGCAGAACAGCCGTATTAGTGCTGGAGAAAAAACCTGGCTGGGTGGAGACAAATCCTGCTGGCTCTGCCTTTGTTCTTTTGTAGTACTCAACCTAACTGACAGCTCTCCTGAGCTGGCAATGGAGGGCATTCAAGCCCCCTTCCATTTAATCCAGACAGTCCTTGCAATAAAACATCCGTCCATATAGTCTCTTAAAATTAAATGGATAGCAAGTTAGCCAATCACTGTCTATTTCAAAGAATAATCATCAGCCAAAGAAGCTCAAACCTTTGAGACACAAGATTTTTTGAGTGATACTTGAAAAAGAAGGAAATTGCCTCGGATAGGTGTTTTGGCTTCAGAAATTACACTGAAGCAGATTAGGCATTGACCTTCTTTTTGAAATCCAAGAGGAGAACAAAACAGAAATGTGTTTTAATCCAACATCTCAAACATAAACTGATAGGACAGCAAATCAGAATGGCTTTACAAAGTCTTCCAAGTACATCTTTCAACACCTTCTGGCAGGCAGAGAATATACCAATATTTAACTAGCAAAGAAACAAGTGGACAAGCAGCAAAAGATACAGTTGTGTAAACATTAGTGGAGTAAAACAAACGCAATTGTCACTTCTAGCAGCCCCTAATGACCAAACACTGAGTTTGATCTTTCAAGGCAGAAGAGAAGAGCAACACATTGGAAGGTGTATAAAAATAACCTCAGAAACCTGCAGTGGCTGTGCAAGGAATCACCTCCACTGCAACTTGCTGTCTGGGAGTGTTCATGCTTCAGCCGAGACGACTGCCTTGTTGCACTGCTCACGAGGTCACTTTAAACACAGTAAACTTACGTGTCCCAATAAACTTCCCAGCGACACGGAACGAAAGCATCCGCCTGCTATTTTGGACAACCCTGGGCATGTTTCACTGCCAAGGACTGGCTGGATTTGAGCCAGGGCTTCCTCAGCCACAGACTTGGGAACAACAAGCATGACCTTTAGGGCTTCTGACGTGTTCAAAGGAGCCCGATAACAGCTGCGAAATTCATAAAAACATTGGTTACGGGCAGCAGCTGCCAAGGAGAACATCTTGCTGCGCCAGCATCGCGTGTCAGTGTTTCCCACGTGCAAATGTTTTGCAATTCCTGGTTCACAAGGAATGCTGACGTTTCCTGCAGATCCCAAATCCCCACCTCCGAGCCATACCCATGTATGCAAGTGGGTTACACGTGTGTAGCCGCGCTCTCACACCCAGACCTGTTAGCCAAACCGTGCAGCCTCGAAATCCACCCCTGGTCCCGACGACTTGTCCTCTCTTACTCCTGCTGACGTGATGGGCTTGGTAAACCACATTGGTTGATCCCTGATGAAAACAGAGCAAAACGAAACACTTTTGTTACCTCCATACAAATCTCAGCTGGTGTTAACAGAAGGGAGAGAAATGCAAATTCATTAAAAATCTGCAGGAGCCACTGCAGTGAACTTTTCCAACTTGGTACTTTGGTGCAGGTTGGATTTCTGAACAGCGCAGCCTTGTTTTTGGAAGAGGGTGTTCTCCTCTGCTAAGAGCGCTTCTGGTGGCAATGCCTTTGTGGCCGTCGCTGCCAGCAGCGGCAGGTGACTTGCTTTGCTGTACGAGTGCTGCCAGGTGACTGATACCCCCGCGGGCAGGCAGGGCAGGACACAGAGAAACAGGCAGCAGCAGACTCGCCTAGCATTTGACACTTGCAAAACAAAAGCCGCTTCAGGTGCTAATTTACTTGCCGTGTTTAACATAACGCGGCTGCTTCTAATTGCAGCTGGGGCCATCAAGACAAGGGCAGGGATCCTCCCCCTCTACTCAGCCACACCTCGAATCCTGGGACCAGTTTTGGGGCCCTCACCGCAGGAGGGACATTGAGGGGCTGGAGCATGTCCAGAGAAGGCCAACAAAGCTGGGGACGGGTCTAGAGCACAAGCCTCATGAAGAGCAGCTGATGAACCTGGAGAAAAGGAGGCTCAGGAGAGACCTTCTCAATCGCGACAACTGCTCTGGATCGGTGCTGTTCAGCATCTTTCTCAGCAACACAGGCAATGGCATCGAGTGCACCCTCAGAAAGCTTGCTGATGACACCAAGCTGTGTGGTGTAGTGTGGTGGACTCTCTCGAGGGAAGGGAAACCATCCAGAGGAACCCTGACAGG
>VWZY01008570.1:221795-287027 GCA_013399075.1 Chloroceryle aenea | reverse complement strand
CCTTCCCTCTTTAGTTGTAATTAGTGGGGCAACAGCCGGACGCAAAGCTTTTCTGCCTGCTTTTGGTTCCAAGCAGCACTTGGGCCTTTGGGAAGGGTGTAGTGCTGGCTGCGGACACTGGAGGGCAAAGCAGTTGCATTTAGAGGCTTCCTAGAGCTGGGAGAGAAGCAGTGGCAGTAGTTGGGGGTGGCTTTCCCGAGCTTTATTCTCACTTCCCTCCCCTGGACTCAAAAGCAAGTTCGATCCCGAGGGTAGAGCTGCGTGGAAGGGGTTTCGCTGGTGGTGAACCAAATGGGAAGGGTGCATCCCTTCGAGGAACGGGGAGGAGGGGAGGGACGTGAGGGGTGAGATTATTTACGAGCTGAACTGGCTGAGGAAGGCACTGGTGAGCACTGCAGCGTGTCCTCCCTCGGGCTGAGAGCTGTGTCCCCAGCCCTGAACACGATGGAACTGCTGGCTCTTACCAACGGCCTGTGCTGCCCGGGGAGCACTGGGTGGCTTTCCCCCAGCAGCCCAGAGTGGCTTTCATTTGCTGTGGTTATCCCAAGTTAGACTTTGAAAGTTAGAGGAATTGAAAAGCTGATGTTACTGGCTTTGGCTGTCCCTGAAGGAGCTGCCTGTGATGCCAAGGGACGTGGCAAGGCACGTCACACCCATTCTCCTTGCATTCAGCCTTGCAGGACCTCAGTCATGCTGCAGCTCTCACAAGAATTCAGGTGTGGAGGGAGCGCTGCTGGAGAGGCCAAACTGACACCAGGACTGTCTGGGTGAGGTGACAGGGGGGTGCTCACGTGAAGTTTCTCCAGCTGCAGGGCTCGACCTCAGCATCACATGGTAGTTTGTATTCAGAGGGGGCTCCACGGCCAAAGAAGTTCCTCCTGCTTTTGCCCAGCAAGAGGGAAAAGCGCCGAGAGCCACCCAGCGAGGGAGAGGTGCTGTGTGCTCGGGTCGGAAGGGAGAGGGAAGGAGGATTTGGCCAGTGTGACACTTACGAGGGTACGACAGTGCCTGGCAGGGGACAGGCTGCTGTGGAAGCCACCTCTCCACGAGCAGTCACTGCTTTTCCAGTTGGAGCAGACAGGGATGCGATCCTGTTTAATGAGCAGCGGGGTGGCACGTGGCTAGAAAGCTGCTGTGGCACTGTGTGGGAAGCCAGCTGTCCTGGTGAGGTGACACAATGCTCATGACATTGTTTGCTGGCGGGGCCTTCAGCAGTACGGGCCGGGCACTGATTTTCTCCAGGGCTGGTGGTAGCCCAGAGGAGTTTGCAGGCTGGATGCATGGCCAGACTGGCCTGCAGGGCTCAGAGAACCATCCAACCCTCGTTTGTGCAGCGGGTGTCACCTCCTCTGCTGACCAGCTGGTGTTACTGAGATGTTCCTCAGGGTGATGGGCTCAGAAGTCTGGTGACACTGATTGGAAGGGGCAGCCATTGCCCGGGGCTTGTTGCACCCGGTGTGGCTCAGGAAGCTGGAAATGCCGTAGCATCAGCTGATGCTTGGCACCAGGGTGTGAAATGCTGGTGTCCAAGATACGTCTCCTGTTCCAGCTGCGTGCAGTGAGCTCCTCTGAGCATGGCTGCACTGGGGTCCTTGCATCTCTTCCTTCCCTCTCCTCCTCTGACCAGCTCTGTATGACAGGAGGTGGGTGAAGCTGTGTGGAAGGCATCCCCGTGGCCATCCAGACCCTCCCGGGGGAGCTCCCGTGGTTCCTGCCCTCTGTAATCAGCCCCAGAGCTGCTTTTTGTCCTGCTGTAAACTTCGTGTGCTCCTCTTCTCCAGACCTGACGTGTTCCTGCCATCTGCTTCTTTCTCTGTGCATTGTTCTTTTGATTAATGTTTTAGCTACACAGGTAGAGTTGCCTTCCTTTGACCGAATGTGATATATTGTATATTTTAAAGTATTTACCCTATTTATATACTATATGTTACTGTTAAATAAATATAAGTTCCATTACCTGTAGTGGAGCTTCATTCGGCGCCGTGGGAAAGCAGGGAGGTGCTGAAAACCTTCCAGTGCTGAAAACCTTCCAGTGCTCTGAACTCCCATCCCCTTTCCTTGCTCCAGAGCTCTCCTTCCTCAGGGATCTTCCTCAGAGCAGGCCTGGCTGTGGCAGAGGCGCCCAGGCAGGGTTGGACCAACCGTGTCCTGCCCGGGGGACACGAGGGGCTACGTTTCCAGGGTGGTTTGGAGGGGGAGCTGTGGTCGGATCATACAGGTCCTTCTGGATCAAAGACGAGGGAAGCGTTGGTGCTGCAGCCTCCTGCAGATCAGCTCACTTTGCCCTGCAGATTTAATGGGGAACATGAATTGTTGGAATTGCACTTGGCGTAGATTATTGCTTCATTTCAGCCATTTCTGACTTGTTTGGGTTTATGGGAGCAGAATCCTTCTGTTTACCCAGCAAAATGTACTATTTTTAGCTCTCGTGTTATTTTGACTGCTTTTGCCTTATCAGCTAAGCCAAACCAACCCACCAGCAGCCCTCTTCTTGCTTCCTGTCACACTCTGTGGGCATCTGCAGACAAACTAATCCCCTAGCAACAAACTACGATGCCCTCTCTTTATAGCAACCTTGCAAAGTCAGCCTAAAGCCCCCAGTCTAACCGTGGAACACATCGCCCTGCGAGGAGTCGGCCGGGTAAGCAGCCAGCTGCTGAACAGCACCGTGCAATGCTCTGTGGTGCTGTGGAGCAAGGGGATGCCATTGCCGAGAGGTCTGGAAAGACCCCTTGGTGTTAAATCTCCTGGAAAACAGACTGAACTCTCGCCAGCTGCCCAGAGGGCTGGTGGCCGGGCGGTGAGCGTGGCCCTGCCTCGTGGTGAGGCAGACACATCATCTGATGGCTCTGTGGCCGCTCTGTATCCATCACTGCCTGCACAGAATCACTGGATCCCGGCGTGGTGAGGGTGGGAAGGGGCCTCTGGGGGTCACCTGGGGCCACCCCCCCTGCTCCACCCAGCAGGGGCACCCAGAGCAGGGGGCCCAGCAGCGCAGGGTCCAGGGGGGTTGGGAATCTCCAGAGCAGGAGACTCCACAGCCTCTCTGGGCAGCCTGGCACAGGCTCCCACCCCCTCCCACCAAAGAACTTGCTCCTCCTGCTCAGGGGGAACCTCCTGGGCTCCAGCTGGTGCCCAGTGCCCCTTGTCCTGGGGCTGGGCACCCCTGACCAGAGTCTGGCTCATCCTCTCACACCTAAAGGGGCCCTTTAGCTCTTGCTCAGCATTGCTCAGCTCCCCTCTCAGGCTGCTCTTCTCCAGCTGCACAGCCCCAGGGCTCTCAGCCTGGCCTGGCACAGAGATGTTCCAGGTCCCAGCTCTGCATTTTGATTCCATCCTTGTTTCTCCCCATCCTGCCCCAGTCAGTTTAATTAAACACTGAGAACTGCACATTCCTGGTGGCAATCCCAGTGCCAGCCGTGCTCTGTACCCCGAGAGACAGCACGCCTCAACCCGAGGCTGCCTCTCTGCAAGCAGGTCTCACAAAACCCTCTGTCCAGACACATTTTCCATGAGCTCCTGATGGAAGAAGGATGTAAAATCAAAACACCCAACCTTAACAGGGAGGGATTTGCTTTTCTGAAGTTCCCCTGGGGCATTCAGTTCAGGAACAGGCTGCCCTGCTGGACTACTAAGCAAAAAAGGCCAAATTTTGTGATGTTCTTTCCCAAACCCAGCAGCAGCCACTCTGAGCTCCTGTGAGGGGCTGTCTCGGGGTGCCCGGGAGGGCTGAGCTGCTGCTGTGTAGCCACACAGCTCCAGGCTGAGCTGTGATTTTGGGCTGAAACACTCACTGTTTCCTTTCTGGAGGAGGGGAAAGTGCCCCCTGACATCCTGCTGCACAGGCAGGTGGGCAAGGACGCTGCTCACAAGCTGCTGCTGGTGCTTTCCTAAAAAACCCCAGAGATGGAAGAGAAAAAAAGGGATCAAAATGCACAACCCCCTGGAGCTCCTGGAGCTTTCAGCAGGTGCTACTAAGAAGAGGAAAAACTGATGCTTAGTTCAGGGCTCATTCAGGGCCCTTCTCTGGCTACAGCAGAAGTTAATTCAGGCAGTTTGAGTCTGCAGCAGGATATTGGGGTTCCTCCAGCTCAGGTTGGGGCACGTGCTGGGCTGTTCCCTTGTGATAGCACCACTTGGCACACCAACATGTGAGCTGGGGATCCCCGAGCTGGCTCCAGTCACCGCTCAAAGCAATAAATTCATCTTCCAGCTGCACTTAACCCCCACCGGCCCAGCCGGGTCCACTGCTGCGGCCGGGCAGTCAGCACAGGCTCCAGCTCCTTCCTCGAGAGACACATCCTCAATTCACACCAGAAATCAGCCAGCGCAAGCAGCTCAGAGCATCCCAGGCACGACACTCAGAGTGGGAACCAGCGGCCGCGTCCTCTTCCAGCTCCCTGTGCTCCCCACGGTGCCATTTCTGCTTCTCTTCAGAGCAACTTCCTTCTCCGCAGGGCCTGGGCTTTCCCAGCCCGGGGGGGAAATGGTGCTGAGCCCTGTTAGGCCTTCGGGACGTGCTGCTGGGTCTTGCCTGTGCTGCTTTGTGCTCCCTTTGGGTGTTTGTGAATGCAACGACTCCCCCTCGCACGCGTCCCGCGCCTCGCGAGCTGCCTCTGGGGCTAATTGCATTGCAGGGATGCTTCTTTTGAGGAAAAACAGGATTAAATGATGTGAAAAAGGAGAAGCTTGATGTCGTGAGCAGGGAAAGGGGATTTGCTTGATCTGGTCCTGGTGGGCTCTGTGCCCACATCCTCTGGCCCTCACCGCTGCTGCCCACGGCCTTTACTCCAAGAGCAGCCTTGTTTCATCCCCAATTTTCTTCTACTGGGTGCAAAAACCTGAGCTNTGAGCTTGATCTGGTGATTCACTCGATCTGTGCCCACCTCCTCTGGCCTCACCGCTGCTGCCCACGGCCTTTACTCCAAGAGCAGCCTTGTTTCATCCCCATTTTTCTTCTACTGGGTGCAAAAACCTGAGCTCAGCTCTGGGGACAACAGAATGGTTGCAGTAACACAATGCAGCAGGCACCCCCATAGTCCAGGCCCTGCTCAGGGGGCTGCCCTAGGACATTGNCTTTTCTAGCACGCCAACGGCTCCGAGAAGGACACCCACTTCCTCAAATGCAACGAGCAGCAGGCAGAGAGAGGCCCTGGGCAGCCACGTTTTGGAGCAGGCTGGGGCCGGCCGCGGCATCTCTGCGTCGGCCAAGGTGGGNGCTGCTGGGCCGTGGCCACCTGAGCCACAGCCCGCTCTGCTTTGCTGCTGAGCAAAACACGTCCCAAAGCTCCACGCGGGGCTGCGTCCTTCAGCAAGCACTTTTCTAGCACGCCAACGGCTCCGAGAAGGACACCCACTTCCTCAAATGCAACGAGCAGCAGGCAGAGAGAGGCCCTGGGCAGCCACGTTTTGGAGCAGGCTGGGGCCGGCCGCGGCATCTCTGCGTCGGCCAAGGTGGGGAGAAAAAGGGAGCAAAAAAGGCGGCATCGCCTCGGGGTCGGCGGGAAAGCAAGGCGAGAGCTCTGGAGGAAAGCAGGGCAGGAAAGTACTTTTATGGGGTTGTTCACAGCCGGCCTCAGAGGAGGGAGGAGGAAGTACGTTGGCAAATCAACCCTCACCGAGCCGTCGCTCTCCGTGGGGGGGATCGCACCCCGGGCGCAGGATCCCCACGGGACTATCAGAGCTTCGTGTCAGCCCGTCTCCTAAACAAGGCCTGCCTGAAACAAAAGGGCCCCTCCTGATCCAAAATGTCCCTCAAGCTGCCACGGAACTGGGATTTCAACCTGAAAATAGATGCTGCAAAAATAGGTACCGTGACTGTTTCTTTCTGCCCTTCTGCTTCAGCTTTCAGCTGCAGGCCGGGTCTGTCAGGGCGCCTGTGGCCAAGCCCAGCTGCTATTTCAGCCCAGACCCAAACCCACTTCTGGCCTCGGTGGGGGGACCTGGCCCCCAGTTGCCACTGTGAGAGAGCAGATGGTTTGCAAATGATTTGCAAGAAGCCATTTGCAAAGTTGTTCACTGAGGGATGCAGCAGGAACACGGCCTGGGACTAGAGCGGTGTCTGTCTCGGTGGGGCGGGGGGGCCTGGCAGCGTGGGGCTGCTGTCCACCCAGCATCCAGGTCTGGGGGGGATTTAAACCACGTGGGCTCATTCTGCGGGCACAAGCCTTGCGGGAGGTGCAGTGCAGGCCGAGAGGCAGATGGAGCAGTGCAGGAGGCTGGAGGAAGCAATCTCGCTCTTGCTCAGGTTGCTTCACCCACCCCGACGTCACTGGGTTCCTTTCACCGGTGGTGAAGAGCTCTCTGATGCCCACACAGGGCTCCGTGCCATGGGATGGCTTCACCGTGTGATATCCTGACTCATCTCCTGCCTCTGCCCAGGTTTTGCCTGGCTCCTCTCCACCCTGGGATCCATCTCCAGCTTGGCACCGCCCCTGGGATCCCTGCGGCGGGCTCTGTGGCCAAAACATTGCAGTGGGGCCAACACCTGCTTTTGGATCGAGCAGGCAGGGAGGGGGTTTGGGGGTAAGGATGCTGAGGTTGAGGGAGGGGTGCACAAGCCCAGCCTTGGGCACACACTGAGGCACAGGCCCTACGGGTCCTGGCTCTGGTGCCAAAACACGGCCAAGGCACCCGTGGGCAACTTGATTTCTCCCTGCAGCCGACGTATTTGACCGCACCGGTCTCTGAGGTTCCTCCCGGCACCTTAGGAGATTGTCCTGGATGGAGTTTTGTGCAAAGGGCTCCCATCTGAAGCTGCTTTCAGGAGGGTGGCCAAACCATTCACCTCACAGAAGGCTCCAAACAAAGCACTGCGGGTCCCTGGCGGCTGCTGCTGTGGCTGGGCCCGGCAACGCACCGCGATGCGCAGGGTGAGACCCTGGCTGGTCCCGCAGCTTGCAGGTGGGCAGTGGAAGCTGAGCCATCACCTTCCCTCAGAGGCTTGTGGGACAGTGGTGGAGAAATCCCCACAGAGTTATCACAGAGGCATCCTGGATTTCTGCATTGCCCATTCTAAGGGTAATCAGTTTTTTTCACAGAGAGGCCGCAGAGCAGGGGGCAGAGGCAACTGGTAGCTCAGAAAAAAAGTGCAGTGAGCCTGCTGGCTGCTGGGAAGAAGAAAGGGTAGAGATGGGATGCTGTCTCAGACCTCTCTTGTTACCAGGAATAGCTTTTTTTTCAAGAACAACTGCTTGTGATGAAATCCTGGGTGATTTTTGCAGCTTGCAGCCACTGCGAGCCTGTAAGATGAGGGTTGTGTTTGTGTGTGCAGAGAGCTGAGCACCGGGGCAGAGCTCAGTGCATCAGCTCTTCTCATGCTTTGGGGTTTCTGGCTGCAGGGACCAGGTGCTGTTGTCTTCAGGAGTGCAGCAGGGATGTGACCTCCCTGTGGAAAACACTTCGAGATCAGTCACCACCACCCTCTCTGGCTCCTCCTGGCCTCGGGACACTTCCCCTCCTCGTCCCCAGCCAGGGCTGTGGCACAAGCAGCTTTTGCTCCAGGACAACGTGCTGGCTCCTGTGTGCTTCCTCATGCTGAGAAAGATGCAACTGAATTTTCAGTTTTCATTGCAAAAGCCATTGTGGTACTTCAGCCTGTACTGGTTTTTATTGCAAGCACCCGACATCCCTTCTGTGGAGCAGGAGTGGAGGTGATGGCAGGGAGGGGCTCTTGCCCGAGATGAGGATTTGGGGCAGGAGCCAGCGCCGGTGTGGATACCCTGGCAGCATCAGATGCAGTTTCTCCTGCAAGTCCCACTCTGCCAGGGCTCCTCTTTGCAGGAAGCAGGCAGCAGGACATGGGTGCCCTTCTGCATCTGGTCCCCAGGGCTGGAGGAAGAGCAGAGATGTTTTGGAGGAAATATTCAACCTCAGAGGCGGTTACTGCAGGAAATGCTTTGGAGGGCACCACATTTGCTCTTAGTGGCTTTTTCCTGCCCTGTGAGAGCAGTGAGAAGGAGCAGGGCCGAGTGCAGCACGGATGTGTTGGTGAAGGAGACGACTGCAAGTGCTGGACCACCCTGGAAAGAACCAGGAAAAAGCTTTGCTCCCTCCCTCTGTAAGATTTTCAGCTGTTCATCGCACGTGCGCTACGCATCGCGCTGGCCACAGAAGGTAGAGACTTGGAAAAATGGCAAGGGAGGGAGCCTCAGCCTGGGTCACTCTGCTTTTGTGAATGTAGAAAACTTTCCACAGAGCAAAAATAGCCTCGCTCTCTGCAAAGCCAAGCTCCCCACAGCAGCTCCCTCCCCACGCCTCCGCACGAGACCTGCGGCGGGGCCGGCGGTCACGGAGCGCTCACGTTGTGGGTGAGAAGGATCCTGAAAACTGCTGCTCTGGCCTTAAATGAGCACAAAGTACAGGGAGAGCTGTCTCGTCTGAAAATACCTCTGGATCGAGTCCTTGTGGTCATCGGTGGTTGGTATGGAGACCTCACTCTGGTGATCTTAGTGCTAATTAAGTAGAGCAAATCTCAGCATCTGTTTCATCGAGGAGCAGAAGAGGTCCTGTGATCAGACAGGAAAACACGCAGCAGAGTTTGGGAAGGTATCCGAGCACCGGCTCGTGGGTGCTGCTTTCTGCAGAACAGGGTGGGTTTGGAGCCAGCCCACTCAGGATTTGCTCCTCGGTGACAGGCTGTGGTTTCTGCAGAGCAAAAGGTTCCCTGGAGGCAGGCAGAGTCTCGTGCCCAGCAGCCTCCCTGCTCCCAGAGGCAGCTCCACTCCACAGATCATTCCCCAAAAGTTCTCGCCTCCGAGGAGCCGGTGGCAGCCGCAAGACGTGAAGGAGCATGATTCACAGAGAGGAGTGATGCTGCTTGTGAGCAGTTTGCTGAGAATCACAGCAGTATTGATGGGATTTGAGCAATGCAGATGTTTTGGCAAAGAGGAAAGAAGCTGCCAGCAATTTGGAAACCCTGTTTTGGTTTTCCCATCAGGGCAATCCCCAGTACCAGTATTTTCCTGGGGAGCTGTCTGGCAAATCCCTTCCAAAGATCCACCCACGTCCTCTGCAGGGGGCATCCCACAGCAGCACACACTGAGATACAAGCAGCATCCTCACCACACTTCGAAGGCCGATTTGTTGGTTTCATTTCTTGGTTTTCTGACTTTTTGGGAAGTGATTTGCAATCCTGTGACAGGTTTGCAGTGGGGAGATGACCTAAGGGTGCCCTACCCAAGCCTGGCTGTGAAGGACAAAGGCAAAACGCAGCAGGGTTTCTCTCCCTGGGGGAATTCAGAAGGGGAAGCTGGGTGAACTCTTGACCCACAGCACCCCTGGTCTCTGAAGCAGCTGCTGACAGTTCAGCACTGACTGCAGAACGTTCTGTAGGCTCGTGGTCCATGTGGGTGTCTGTGCAGTGGTAGCACCTGCTCAGGTGTGAGATGCCACCAGCCCCAGACGCCACAAGGCAGCAGCAGGTGATTTTTAATTCCTTTAATTCCTTTTTTTAAGCTCATCCTTTGCCCTCAGGCCCACGCCAGGATTCACCAGCGCTCATGTCCAATTCAGCTTTTGCAGCTCTCTGCTCTGCTGATCAGTTCAGGGGAAAGGCAAGCATCTGGTGACAGAGATACGGGGCCACCACAGCTTCCCCCAGCCCACAGAGCTGCACAACACCTCCCTCGCAGCCCTGGCTCAGCCTGAATGCCCTCTGCCAGCAAATGCTGCTGGGCAGGGGCCCGAATCCTGCACCGTCCTCATCTGCAGGACTCAGCCAGGTGCCCTCAGCTCTGCTTTTGAAGAGGAGACCTAAGACTCTCCCTGGAGGTTTCCCTAGAGGTATTTAAGAGTCACGTAGGTGCTGTGCTGAGGGATATGGTTTAGCCAAGGTCTTCTCAGTGTTTGGTTAATGGCTGGACTCGATGATCTTAAAGGTCTTTTCCAATCTAGGGAATTCTGTGATTCTGTGAAGGCCTCAGGAAATCACCATGGGCAGAGACCAGTGAAGCTGAATTTCCCTGGAGTCACAGCGTTATTTTTGCCCTGTGACCATAAATGCCAACTCTACCCAGCTGGGCTGGCACTGGGGCCTGCAGTGCCCAGCCCAGAGCCTTGCTTCCTTCTGGAAATGATCCACCTCAGGCCTTTACTGTCACACAAACATTTAGAGATGCCACGGGGCTGCTGCTGCTCCCTGGCACAGGTCAGTGGCACCGGTGGCACCTGTCTGTGCGATGCAGAGGAGACAGGGAACTGCTCTGCCCAACCAGTAAATCCACACTGGCACTTTTTCCCTCCTTGGAGACTTTCCAGTCCCATTGTGTGAGAACTGCTCCATTGGAAACATCAGGCACCGCTCTCCCAGCACACAACTGCAATTTCCAAGCAGTTTTTTTCCAAGCCGGGCTGGGTCACTCTGCTATCGCTGCTGCAGGCTGTTCAGGGTGGGTCTAACCAAAACACCCCCCCCTCCATTAAAAGAAAAAGCTAATTATTTTCTTCTCACTTGCAAGACAATTACTCCCACGCAGGAAAAAGGAAGCACACACTGACAGATACTGCAGCCACTTCCTTTAAAAGCTCCAGCCAGTTTGCTCAGCACAGGCAGAGCCGCTCTCGCTGCCGTAGCTGAACTCAGCCCGGGGGTCGCGGGTCCGCCGGCGAGGCTCTTCCCGGTGCTCCCCTGCCAGCCCATCCCTCTCTTCCCTCGGCAGCCCGCTCCAGGAGCGTGATGAGCGGCGAGGCCGCGGGTGCCCAGCCGGCCTCCCCCAACCCTCTGGAGCGGCCCGTGAAGATCGGCTGGCTGAAGAAGCAGCGCTCCATCGTCAAGAACTGGCAGCAGAGGTACTTCGTACTCAAGGGCCAGCAGCTTTACTACTACAAGGATGAGGATGATGTCAAACCACAGGTAGGATGAGGCTGCTGGGCTTTGCTGGTCATCAGTCTTCCCCTTCTTGCAGCTTTGCTCGTTGGGAAATGGTTTGGGATGGGTGTGGAGTTGGGTATTAGAAGTGGTTTCTGTCTCTGGGCGGTAATGGAGATGAGATACCCTCATCAGGAGCTTCATCTATGCACTTAAACTCCTAAAGCTCCTGCATGCCCTGCTAGGGGCTTGGTCTATCTCTGCCCAAGCAACACAGGGTGCTGGAAGAACCAGTTACCAGCTAGGACAACAGAAGCAGGTTGGGCAGAAAAGGAGCTTCGTCCAACACCAGTTTGGAGATAGCAGGTGCTGCAATGGCTGCACAAGCTGGTGGGAGCTTCCAGAGAGTTTTTGACCACACAGTTGGTGGGAAAGGCGTCTTATGGGATGCTTTTGGGAAAAAACAAGCAGGACTTGCAGCATAGCCTGGCTGTGAGGCTCTGCCCAAGAGGGGCAAGGCTGCAGGCTGGACAGGTGAGAGCAAAGAGCAGCTGCTTCCTGAGGACCTCTTGCCACGGGAGAGGGCAGCTGCAGGGGTAAGGAAAGGAAACCTCCAGGTTTGTATCCCACCCCATCTCGGCCCAGCCCCAGCCTTCCCTGTGGATGCAGTTTGTGTTATTCAGCTGCCTCCCTGCTCCTGCTCCTGCCCCGCTGCCTCTTCCTCTACGGAACAGGTTTGGAGTCCGCTGAACGCTCCAGTGCAGATCAGTTCCGATGCTTTGTGAGATCCTCAGGAGAGCAGGACGTGCATCCAGCCCTTTGCACAGGACAGGAGTATGATCATCTACCTGGGCATGATTTAAATGTCTGCACCCATGCCCAACGTCTGCAGCCCTCCGGCAGCACCCTCCCATCTTCAGACCCCGTGGGCTGCAACAAGCCCTCTCTATTAACCATTTGTGAGGGTGCATGCTGTGGCACGCTTGCCAGGGAGAAATCAAGTTGTTTTCCCATTTTATATGGATAACTTTTTATGCTTCCAACCATTTCCTCCATATTATAAGTTAGTTTTTGAATACCCACCACATTTTCATTGTTGTGAGGAATTCAGGGAAATGTCCTCCCCGTTGCAGGAAGAGCCATTCTCCGTACAGTGCTTACTGCCAGTGAAACTTGTTTCCAGATGGGAAGCACTTGTAAGGGGAGGGCGATCGGTAGATCCTGGGGGTGAGAGCACAGGGCTGAGCCTGGTGGAATCCAGCTCCTACTTCTGGCTTTGCCCCGTTTCAAGGGTGACCAGGAGGAGGTGCAGTAAAAAGCTTATTGTTATTGTGGGTGCTTTTGGCAGCTCTTGCCATCATCCCAGACCATTTCAAACCTCTCCGGGTCTGACGGGTAGAGCTGCAGGTCAGGATTCTGGAGCATGCTGGTCCTGGCTGCTCGAGGGAGCCCGGTGCTCTCAAGAGGCTGAAATCGCTGAGACATTTCACTGCTGTGGCACGGCCGTGCTTCCTGCCTCGGGAGGCTGCGGTGCTGACTCACACACTTGCTGGGTCCCCACCCATCCCCTCCAGTGGGGAGCGAGCTGCCACACAGTTGGGGAAGGAAGGTCCAAAAGAAATGGCTGGTTTGCACTTTGTTGGTTTAATTTTATTTTTTATTTCCCCTCCCTTTTCTTTCTCTCCTGCAAACTTTGGGTTTGGTTTCTGTGTTCAAGGGAGAGTTTTCCTGCTCCGGTGTAGCAGAGACAGGATGCTCTGGTGTTTTTCCAGGTCCCTTCTCCTTTGTACTCTCTGCTTCCATGCCCAATGAGGGTTAAGAAAACACGAGAAAAGAGAAAGAAAAACAAAGAGCAAAATAAAAGATTTCTCATTCTGAGAATCACTTCAGTCACTCAAAAAAACAACGACAACAAAAAAAGGCATTTAAGAAGTGCCCTGTATTCCTTGTGAAGCCATTTGTAGTAGATACATATAGATATATAGGCCACCAGGTCCTGCAGCCTGTCCCAAAGAAGGACCTCGACCCTCCGTGCTGGCAGTGTCAGCCTTGCCGAGGTGGGACACGGGTGTGTGCAGCTCCTGCTCTGCTTTGTCCTAGGGCTACCTGTCTCTCCAGGGAAGCACCATCAAGGAGGTGGCCACCAACCCAGAGGAAGGAGGGAAATTCATCTTTGAAATCATCCCAGGTGAGGATGCTTCACTCCTCTTTGTTGCACTCCTTTGGGCTGGACTCTTCACCCTGAATTATTTGGGCGAGTCATTTTGCTGGTCCTTTTGCTCCTATTCCTTTTCAAGGTCCCCACAGTGCTGTGTTGCACATGAACACTCGTGTCTTGCCTTCAACACTCGCACGGTGGGGCTGGAGGAGGGCCTGGGTCCCATCTGAGCAGCCTTCCCAAGCTGCAGTGTTCAGCAGTTTCTGTTCCTTTCCTCAGCAAGGGTGAAATGTAGGAGTGCTGCTTCATTTCACAGCCAACTCGACAGTAACAGGGAAATCCTGAGCCAAAAGCATTTAGCAAAGGAAACATCAAGGGTGTTTGGGTTTTTTTTTCTCCTCTGATCCTCTCTATAAATGATGTGTAAATGCTTTTATTTCAGGTGCCTCTGGAGAGCAGAACCGGGCAGGGCAGGACACCTGCGTGCTCATGGCCAATTCCCAGTCCGAGATGGAGGAATGGGTTAAATCCATCCGACGAGTCCTGATGGCATCATCTGGAGGTAAAGGGGGGCAGGGACAGCAGGGACAGAGGCAATCTCCTCCTGTCCTGTGGTCTGCAGTACTTTTGGACGAGGATTTCATCAATTCTTGAAACTGGCAAAGAGAGCTGCAGTGTGACTGTACCTTGTAACTGCTTAGCAACCTCCTCCTGGTGGTGTTGGCTCTGCTGCAAACACGGGCAGCGTATGGGAAACGGCAGCCGAGCATGAATGAAGATTCCTGGGCTGGTTTCAACCGCTGTTGTGAACTTCCTCATTGCCTCACTGACCCCAGAAAACGTGCTTCTTGAAAACAACTGATTTTCAGGGATAGGACATTGAAAAATCTTGCCTTGCACATGTTGATTTCCTTGCTTCGCTCTTCTGCCAGCTTTTCTTGCTCAGCCCAGCCCTTCTGCCCCCACTTTCTCTGCAGTCTGCCTTGGCCATGCCATCGCCCTCTCCACGTGCAGCCAGGGCCTGCAGCAGCAGGCTCCCTGCCTCCAGCCCCCTTGGCCATGTATTTGTGCCACTACAGAACCGCGGTCCGGGAAGTGTAAAGCCTGACTCGGCCGGGAAGGAGAACATTGTGAATTTGCCAGTACAGGTGAAGCCCACAAAGGAAGCAGCAAAGCTCCCTCCAGCCACTTTTCTTGTAAGGAAGAACCCCTAGAAAATCCACCAGGGAAACAGGGATGGGAATCTCTTTAGCTCTCTTCCAAAAGGGCATGAACCTGGATGGTCACCCTCAGCCTTTCCTCCTGCCCTCCCTGCTTTTCCCTGACGACTTGTTTCATTTTTTAGAGGGCCCATGCCCTGCAGTTGTATAAGCTGAGCATGATGGAGCTCTGGTGTCCCATAGCTTCTGTGTCAGTGTAACTCCCAGCAATTCAGAGGCTGCCCCGACCCACTTGGGTAGCTGATGTGCCCTGAGGGAAACCTCTGGGCTCCTCCAACCTCTCTGTCCTTTCCCCAGCGGTGTTCGGGCAGCGCTTGGCAGAGACCATGGCCTACGAACAGAAATTCGGGCAGCACCAGGTCCCCATCCTGGTGCAGAAATGTGCCGAGTTCATCCGGGAGCACGGCGTGAGCGAGGAGGGCATCTTCCGCCTGCCCGGCCAGGACAACCTGGTGAAGCAGCTCCGGGACGCGTTCGATGCTGGGGAGAGGCCGTCGTTTGACCGGTAACGCTGCTTCCTCCCCCTCCTACTCAGCTAGATCCAAACCACCCCAGAACGTGGGGAAAAGCAGCCTGTCTGACCCCACCCCCCGCCCCCCAAAGGCCCAGCAGTGCCCCATAGGAAACTTGGACCCTCCAGAAGGGCTTGCGGGCCGGGCATCCACGGTGCTTAATGGTGTGTATTGGTAGGCCCTACAAAAATACAGCTCTGAAAAAACTTCCTCTATGCTTATGAGCATTTCTAAAAAGAATAATATTTTAAAATCCCCAACCAAGCCTAAAAATAAATGACCTGGGGTATTTTTGCTAGAAGTTTATAACAGTTTAGCCACTTCAAGGTAGGTCAAACGAGAGGCTTATGATCTTGACAGTGTCCTTTTGACATAATGTAAACTATATGGTATGCAAAGCTGCAAACATCTGTCCCAGCAGAACATCTTCAGTAATTGCTGTTAATCTTTAAAAACCCCAGGCAAGCTTCGCCAGCTCGGCACGGAGCGGGGAGCGCCGGCCAAACACGTGAGCACCAGACAATATTTGTGTGCAACCCCTCGTGAGCCAAACGCAGGCTGGGAAGGCTCAGCCTGGGTATGAACACTGTGGACCTTCAGACCCCGTGGTGGGGAAGATCTCCACCAAGCATTTATCTTCCTGCCACCTGGGGCCATTGCCTGGCTTGGGTTGCCCAACAGATTCCCCTCAGGTTGCTTTGACCTCCTTTTTTATATCGCTCTTCCTCCTGCATCTATCCACAGAGCTTAAATATAACCCCAGGCTCCTGGAGCAGGGTAGGATTTGCTGAGCAGATGGGGTTGAGCTTAACGTGGGCAGCTCTTTGTGTGTTGCAGGGACACGGATGTGCACACCGTGGCCTCTCTTTTCAAACTCTACCTGCGGGAGCTCCCCGAGCCGGTTGTGCCCTGGAGGCAGTACGAGGATTTCCTGCTGTGCGGCCAGGCGCTGGTTGCAGATGAGAGAAAGGTCAAGATGCGTTCACTTCTCCCCTTCTGGTCTTAAAATGAGCTGTGTTTCAGTGCCAGGCCTTGCGAGCTGGAGATGCTGGGTGCATATTTAGCTGTGTTTTATAAGCTGAGTAATGGCAGAGCTTTGCAATCTGAAAAACAAACAAACAAAAAACAAACCATAAAGAAAAAAAATCTCCCAAAGCCAGAGGGGTGTCCCAGATTGACAACAGGGGTTTATCCATTTTAAAGATGAAGTTTCTGGAGCAGACCTAAGAGCTGCTCAGCACCTTTTTCCATTGAGTCCTTGCAGCAAACAGAGAGCATGAAGGAAACCCAGCCTCCTGCAGCCTCCCTCAGCCTGAGCTGAGAGCAGAGCTGGCAGAGGCTCTGGGTGAGACTGAGGAAGGAATTGGGAATTTGGGAGAGAGAGAACTGACAAGCACATGGGAACTGGCTTTTCTTAACTGCATATTTTGGTGGAAAAGAAGCCCCTTCACTGCAAAAACCCACTCACAGATGCTGCTCATATACAGAAAAAAATCAGGCAGATCTCAGTAGCATGAGCTCAGTGAGCAGCAGGGTTCAGCCCTGTGCTTCAAGGGCAAATGTTTCTAGTAGCTTGTTTATATACAAGAAATTCGAGGAGATTAGGGGTGATCAGCTCTTTCCAAAGAGCTCATCACACACCCACTGGCCTGGAGGGGACCCTGCTCTTTGCTGCTGTGGCTGCCAGGCAATGGGCTGCCCCTTCTTGCTGAGATCTCTACAAAAACTTCTCTGTGTCCATGCTTGGCCTGCTGAAGAAAAGTAATTTCCATGGCAAGCAAATACCAAGAGGTGAGACCGTACAGGGATAGATGGGTGGATGGAATGAGCACGAGCCATTCTTGAGTCCATGTGTATCTGTGAATATTTATAGAACCATTTCTTACCTTGCATTTAGGGCCATCAGGAACTCCTGAAGCAACTGTCCCTCCTTCCCAGAGACAACTACAACCTCCTCAGCTACATCTGCAGGTCAGTGCTGTGCACAAGGTATAACCTGCTCAGATTTGGTGTTGCTGAGTACAAACATCCCAAAGGCTGACTCCTCTTCAGCAGTGTTTTGGTTCCTCTCAAGGAACCAGATCCTGACTTTTGCAATGGGAGAATTTCAGCTGTGAGGAAAACCACCCTGGCAGTGTCTGAGCACTAATACCTACCCTAAAACTCACTTAGGAATTCCTGAGAAAATCAAGTGTAGTTTTTCTAGCTGGGCACTCAGCCTGTGGGGTTCTTCTCTAGTCAGAGAGGAGATGGGGGGGTTCCCTTCCTTTCTGGGTTTTTTGTTTGGATTTTTTTAGGTGAGTACCTTAGCACATGGTGGTTTTTCTACTGCTGCCTGTAAGATCCATCTCCAGGTTGCAGTTCTAAGGCAATAATAACGTTTCTCTCCTTGGGACTTCGAGGAAGAGCTGTATGGATCAGCCAGGATCTGAGAGCAGTGGCTGTGTAAGGGTTTTTGCACTCTTCCTCCTCTGACTTGCCATATTTGCCCTTGGATTCTGGCAGGTTTCTACACGAAATACAGTTGAACTCCAGCGTCAACAAGATGAGTGTGGATAACCTGGCAACAGTGATTGGAGTCAACCTCATCAGGCCCCAGAGAGAAGATCCTGCAATTATTATGAGAGGTAAAAGGGACCCCTGGAATAATTGGCTTGGTAGCCCCTGATGTGCTGAAATACTCAGGCTCACCACAGTCAAAATTTTCTGCAGCAGACCGATGGACATTAGCCAGACGTGTGCCTGGGTAGAGTAAGTACAACAGGGCAGAGTAAAGCCATGGGTTAGTTAGGCTGTGAACGAGTTAATGCAGACAGAACCCCCTCAGGAGCTGCACTGTGTGTTCCCTCCAGGGATTTCAAACAGCTAAGGAATTTGGTGAAGTCATCTTTCTTTTGCTTAGAGCAGGAAGGTGTAAAATTCTTCTTAGAGAAACAAAGGAAACTCAAAGAAGTAACCCTGTAGCTGAGCCAAAGAGGAATCCTGTGGGCAAGGCCAGATGCAGCAGAACTAATAGAGGAAATATTTTAAGGCCAAAGACAGCTCTGCCCTACAGACATCCCATGCAAACAGAACCCCAGCGTGGAGGAGTTTCACCCTGGGTTTGCTGCTGACGTGTCTCCAATTCCTTCCAGGCACGCCACAGATCCAGAAAGTGATGACTGTGATGATAAGTGACCATGCTGACCTCTTTCCCCCGTCCAAGGATGTGCCACCCTCTCCACCTACACCCCAAAATGACAAGAAAGCCCCTGTCCCTCGCAGCTCCGTGGGCTGGGATGCTGCAGAGGACCCTGCGGTGCCCAGGGCGAAGAGCTTGATCCAGAGGCAAATGGTAAGGCTAGATCCTCTGAGAAATAATAAACCACAAATCTAATAAAGGTGTGATTAATTGTGATGGGATCTAACAGGTCAGGGAGCCAGCAAAAGCACTTGCTATTAATAGGGTAAAGAGATGGATCTGGAATATCTGCATCAGGAAAAGGATGTAGATGAACTTTCCACTTTCCTGTGGAAAATCTGCTCTCCTGGGAAAAAATGAGAACTCCTGAAATTATGTAGCTGAAGGGCAGAATAGATGAAACCATTTTACACTGGTGAAGATACTGAGGACTGAAGGCTTTCCTCAGGAAGAAAGAATCTCTGCAAAAAGCTCTTTTTACAACAACTCAAAATACCTCGTGTGGCTGACTCATGGCTGTTCCCTTCCACGTGTTAAGAAGTGCCCTCTGTACCTATTCCCCTCACAGCAGCCCGTGCAGCCTGGCTCTGCTCACAGGGCAGGACTAGGCTGTCTTAATGCCACGGCTCTGTTTTACAGAGAGAGGACCCGAATTCCAGCAGTGCCTCCGGACCAGCTGCGAGCACAACTGCACCCAGAGAAGACGACGGGTCCAAAGATACACTGGGAATGTGGAAAATGCAGTCAAGGAAAAGAACTCAGACTCTACCTAACAGGAAAACTTTCCTGGCAGCTGCTTCTCCGGGGGAGAAAGGCAGCAGCGACAAACCCGACGTACTTGCCAGTGACTTTTGGAAGAGCTCCCCGGGGAGCAGCACACGCCCCGTGGTGCCCGATGGACATAAGAGAACACTCTCTCATGATCTCTTTAAGCTGCTCGACCTTCACCGGGCTTCGACCTGTGATAATGTCCCTGCCTCCCAGGCAGAAAGCGGGGAAGGCAGCGTCTCCAGCCCCAGCCCGTCGAGCAGCGTCTCCGATAAGGAATTTCTACCCTGCCCCAGTCCCAGCCATCAGCCGAAGGAAACAGCCAGTCCCACCAGCAGCCCTGCCGAGGTCTCCAAGCCTGAGTGGGAGAGCAGAGAGTTCCTGAAAAGCATGATCCTGAGGCTGGAAAAAGAAATGGAGGTACAGAAAAATGACTACGAGGAACAAATTAAAAGGTAACAATGCTGCAGGGCTGCTGCTGCTCAGCTCCTGTTCTTACAGCACTCGCATGGCACTGGTTTATTGACCAGTAGTGTAGCCTGTGTTTCAGGGTGGAGACTGGTGATAGCATATACTATTGTTGTAGCCTTTCTAGAGGTCAATGCTCCTGTGCTGTGCTCTCACGACACAGTTGCTAGTGTTGTATAACTACAGCAGCAGTCACTGCAGCCGTAACCCGCCCTTGTATGGCTCTGTGGTGCTGCAGTAACTCCAGTGTCATCATTCCTGTCCTGACGACAATGCTGTACCATTACAGCATCCAGAGTTCAGCAGCAGCACCACTGCATTTTTAGTTGTAACCTCAGTGTTCTACGACTTCATCTACCACTATCATATTATTATATATGCTGCACACTGAGCTGCATCACGTTATGTGGCCACTGAGGGTCAGAGGGGCAGGGCAGCACCTCTGGGTTATTTTATTGCTTTAGGACACGGAGGGCAGGCTGCTTCAGGGCCAGAGCGTGACTTCCCAGTGCTCTTTCCATCCCATGCTTTCCCACTCTGTTTCTCTTTGCAGTCTTGAGAAAGAAAACTATGAAGTCTGGACCAAAGTGCTGAGGCTGAATCAAGACATCCAGAAGGAGGTGAAGAAGTCTCAGGAACTTGAGCTTAAGTTGATGGACATGGAGCGCTCACGGGAGGACATGGAGAAGAAAAACAAGATGCTTGAGGAGGAGATAAAAAAATTATCTAAATCCATGAGCAAAACTGATACCAAAACCAACTAGGAGAAGACAGCCAGCTGTGCACAGACATAAACCACAGCTGCATGAATCCACAGGCAGGATCAGAGCCATGGACTCAGTCATCCCGTGATCTGCTACTGACTGAAGGCTGGTTCAGAGGAAGGAGCCCAGAGGTTAGAGGCTGGTTCATGCTCGAGAAGGAAATTTCCAAAATATTCTTATGCTTTTTTTCTGGTTTCTTTTTTTCAACTCCTTTTCCAGCTGCTCAAGTTACCTGTAGAACAGGCCAACACTTGCTGCTCAATGGGAATATCTCAGGCTCAGGAGTTCAGGTTAAGGACACATGAAGCCTTTACAAAAAGAAGCCAGCAAGAATCCCCCCTGCCAGCTGGCTGGCTCCTTGCTGGAGATGCCCACCGTGCTTCTGAGTGGAACCAGAAGTCCATAAATCCTGGATCCAGAGAGACAGAGAAGACCCAAGGAGTGGGGTGGCACAGCCCATCCCGCAGCGTGCCTGGATGGTGAGCTGCAGCTCTGTTGGCACCACGGCTGAGATGTCCACATGAACATGTACAGTCAGTTTTTGCTCTTATAGAGCAAGAGAAGCCCAGACAACCCATTGGGTCCACTGAGGAGCCCTACAGCATCACTTGCTGTGCCATGCCAGACTCATCAATATCAAGGCTCCAGGTATAAAATCACTGTATCACAAACACCTCATTAGTTAAGTGGCTGTTCAGTTCTTTTAAATCTCTCCTCCTTACAGCCATGTGTATATAAATCCAGCACGAGCTGCTGGCGAGGCTCTGGAGGGCACCTGCACACACCCACACACAGAGCTCTGTGCAGAGGGAGTCCATCAGCAGCTTGACCTGCTACAGGAAAGGAGGCATTTTCCTCAGCTGACAGTTTCAGACAAGAACAGATCTGGACTTATCTACTGCCTTTGCTTTTGGGTTTTATCATTTCATCAGCACAGAAGAGGATTTCCTTGCTGATGTTTGGCTTCTCCCTGTCCCTCGCTCCCATCGGCGTACAGACCGACTGGACACGGAGGGCTCATGGTGCTGGTGTGGCTAGCTAAGGAGGAGGGGGAACAACACCACACAGCCTCAGCCCAGCCCAGATCCTGCCTGGGAACAGAAAAGGGAAACCCACGGAGTTCTGCAAGAGTTTTCAAGCAAGATGTCAAGGACCAAACACGTGCCTCTGTGCCACGCACGGTGAAGTTAACGCACCGACACCGGATTCCTGCTGCTGCTTTGGTGATGCAGAAGTTCAGCTCAAGGTGTGCTGCAGAGCTTGCAGAGGAAAACAAACGGTGAGAGAAAGGGACAGAGGAGAAGCCATGTGGAAAAAAAAGGGGAAATAGGAGCAGGAATATGTTGTTAGGGAATAAAAGTCAATATTTGGCATATAGCTCTTGCTGCTGTCAGCCTTGCTGGGTGTGGGGGGGAGCTCATCCAGCCCTGAAACTGAGCCCACGCTCCTTAGTCTCTGGAGTGTGGAATCCACCTGTGCTCCTCTGTGGAGACAAAGTACCAGCAGAGGAGAGGTTTGTGGAAGTTGAGCTGCATTTAAGAATCTGACCCATAAATAGCTCATTTGACCCCCTGAGTCTGCCTCCGGGTGGTTTCCTTCCCAGAGGACCCCAGAGACTACGCAGTTCCTCACTGTCCCACCCAAAAAACTTCACACTGGGGAATTCAATTTTTCTGGAGGCCTGCATGGGGTAACAGCAAAATCACAGTGCCTTCCAGAGGTCCTCTGCTCTTGCAGTGTTTCAAATCTGATTAGAATGTTTCCAGTCTGAAACTTGGTCATCTGAAATCTCAGCGAGAATCACAGTTCCCTTTGCGTTGGACCACGGGGGCTGGAGCTGCCGGTGCCGAGCTCTGCAGCCTTGCAGAGGGATGTGCCCTGCAGAGAAGAGCCCCTTGCCTTCTCCACCACCTGCATGGCCCACGCCCTGTGGCATCCTGAGCTGACACATTTCTTGTCTCCTGAAGTCTCTTTCAAGCCCCACAAACTCCAGAGGTGCTGCAAGTCAGCGTTCCCACCATGCACCTGCTTCAGCCTTTATTTTGGTTTTTCACCTGTATGAAGAACTCATTACTAATCTGAGCTTGAGGTTCCCGAGGCACTTAGGGAGAAACTTCTCCATCAGATGTAGGAGAAACGCCGTGAACAGCTGGGCTGGAAATGCCACACGCTCCTTTCTGCAAAGATCAAAAGTGTGAAGAGGCAAATAATTCCCCCCCCAGCCCACAGCAGAGTGTAGTGACGTGGGAAGGCTTGGCTGAGGCTCAGCAGCCTCTGGGATTAGGACAAGTGCACGTTATTCCAGTATAAACTCTGCATTCCTCCGCTTCCGCTGCAGATAGGCGAAGCAACCTCTGTCAAGCCATGACTCCTTTGGAGCAGCAGAGTAATTTCTTTGAAGATATTCTGCCCATTAAAATTTGGAGTGTTTATAGTGGTCATATTTAAAAGATAGACTTTCCAATAGGGGTCAGGTGGGCTGGAAATTCCTAAATGTACGGGGGGAGTGAACGGCCTCAGAGAGTAGTGCAGGCATCTTATGAGCTGGGATTGCTGTTGGGTGCTGATTCCTTTTTTAAGAAGAGAGCTTTTCTCAGCCACAGAAAAGCATGGATGTGCCCATGCCAGACCTGTGGGAGCTTTGCATCCTTGCCAGTCCTGAGGGTACTCCCTCCTGGATCAGCCACGCAAAGCCCAGAGCCACACCTGAGTGCTGGCAATGCCCAAATCCTACTCCGGATTGAATGCACTTTCAGATCTTCTGTTGNACCACCTGCATGGCCCACGCCCTGTGGCATCCTGAGCTGACACATTTCTTGACTCCTGAAGTCTCTTTCAAGCCCCACAAACTCCAGTGGTGCTGCAAGTCAGCGTTCCCACCATGCACCTGTGGGACTCGCATCTCCCAACACTCAAATCAAGAGCTCTCCCAAGTGCCTGGGAGATGCATTTTGCCAGCCAATTTCTCAGCACCTGTTGCCATTAAGGATTCTTCTCCGTGACTTCAGATGACCTTGGCAGAGCTGCTTCAGCCTTTATTTTGGTTGTTCACCTGTCTNGAGAGCTTTTCTCAGCCACAGAAAAGCATGGATGTGCCCATGCCAGACCTGTGGGAGCTTTGCATCCTTGCCAGTCCTGAGGGTACTCCCTCCTGGATCAGCCACGCAAAGCCCAGAGCCACACCTGAGTGCTGGCAATGCCCAAATCCTACTCCGGATTGAATGCACTTTCAGATCTTCTGTTGAACTGACTGACACACAACCTGCATGTTCTTCCTCCCCCTCTTTTAGCAGCTGAGCCATGAAGTTGTGGGGGAAGTAGTAGCAGAGATGATATCTCCTGTGCCTAAAGCAGGGGTTGCTGTTCCTCTCTGCTGCAAGGGACACCCTCGGAGGGAGGGTTGTTTGGTGGCTGCTTTTGAGCTGAGAAGTCTTTAAGTATTGATTCTGGATATCCTAGAAACTGTGAACCTACTACTGTCACATAAAGGAAGAACAGACTGTTATGGGGAATAAAGAATAGAGGCTGTAGAAAGATCCTTTCCAGTGCTGTCCTGGGCACTGTAGGGTTGGAAGCTCCTCAGAAGGCAGTTTTTCACTGCCTTTAACCCTCACACTGCACTGCCAGAGGACACCAGAGCATCCCCTCCAAGGTGACTGATGGGAGTGCAGCATAACCCACAAAACACTGAGGATTTTCCTCTCTAAATGTCATAGGGCTTTCTAAATTAGAGCAATTAAAACCACAGACCTGAATGCATCTAAAGCTGTTAAACCATGCGCTAGGGGTGCGAATGTGACACCTTTTAGGAGACAATTTCCATCCTGCTCTCACTGTTGCATCCTTTATGTTAAAGCAAAAAATAATGGTGCTCTTCTTAGGTATTTGGTGCATTCCTTTAGGAACTCCCTCCATCGCACACAGGCGCTCGGTGGGCGTGAGAGGCAGGGATGTAAAATTATCCTTCCCACGTTATTCCGTTTGGATCGCGAGCCAGTCACGCTTCTGCCGACTTATCCCCTCTTCTTTTATCAAAGTTGCATTTTTGGCATGATAGTAACTTTCCTTTTTTAGCTTGGATACTGCATAAAATAGCAAGTTGTTGTGGGAGGCGAGGTGGACGTGCGGGAAAAGTATCCAGCCACTATTTCAGATGGCTTGCACAGACAAGAGCAACAGTGAGAACATGTTGTTCTCCCCGGGAATGAGTCCCTCCTGCCTTGCCATGGGAGCTCTAAGAAAATCCAGGCTGCTTTGAAGAAGAAAAGTCTGCCTAACTGCGACTTCATGAATGAATAACTGCTCACTAAGGTGGGGAGACAAAAAAAAGGCCCCAGACTTTCAGCCAAACCCTCCCCACTGTCCTGCCTGTGCTGTGTTTTCCTGCCACCTTGCTGCATTGCAGCGATGCTCCAAAGCCAGATGGTCAAACTGGCCCGGAGAAAAAATAACCCTGCAAAAAAGGAGCATCCTGAGCAAGTGAGGAGCAACATGTGAGCAGGAGGAAGTGGCCAGGGTAGCAGGGACAGGAGCTGTTGGAACAAGAACTCCTTTGGAGAAAATGCTCGTCTATTCCAGCACAAAAACCTGACAGTTTAGGAATTCTAAGCTATTCAAGCAGATAAAGCTTGGGTGGTGGGTACTGCACAGAGGCTCCAGCTGGGACAGCTTCTTCTGTGGGCAGTTCACACTGCCAACCGCTCACCGCAGGCATGGTCTCCACCGAGATTAGTTTACCCTTCTAGCTGTTTCCCTTCAGAAGAGTTTTCCAGCAGGCAATTCCCATAAATGGAACTGCTCAGCAGTTAACTGGCAACATAATTTCTTAAGAAACAATGCTTAGAACTTCAGCAGCTAGGTGAGCAATAAGGATTTGGGTGCAATTTTCCTAGGGGTAAAGACGCAGGGCAGAGCAGAGACCTTAGTGGTGCTGCCACTGCAAGACTGCAGGGTGTGCTCAACCTTTGGCAAACAGCAGAGAATTCACCACACTGAAAAATCCAGCAAGCAGAGACCTGAATGAGAAGGAGACCTCCTGTTTACCCCTCGAGTCCGCCACCACTCACTTTGCACAACCCTGTCCCAAAGGTCTCTGTGTAGCCCCACGTGAGCCCTACGTGCTGGAGGAGACAATGCTCCCAGTGCCACCAGTGGCCACGGGTGTGCCTTGTGAAAATTGGCTTTATCACGTGTAAAAACCCGATGTGATATTTCAGCCCTCTTAACACAATGTCCCGATAAGAGGAACCGGGAACAGGGGCCGTTCCATGAATCTCATCAGCTGGCTGAAATGCTGCTGGCTGCATCCAGGGAGATATTTGCAAGCGAGCGCCTGTTAAAACCAACCAGGCAGGGGCCAGGCTTGGACCTCTTATTAAAGAAATGAGGATCAGCACCAGCTTGGCATCTGCTTTCTGAACATGTGAGGGGTAAATTTTCCCTTTCCCCTGCCTTGTTTCCTTCCTCAGCTCCCCGATAAGGGCCAGCACAGGCTGCCATCCAGCCAAAGAGGCTCCCTTTGCACTCTGCGTGCTCTGGATGAGGTCCACGCTCTATCCCCAGGGCTAGTGCAGGTTTTGAGTCTCTTCAGTGACACCTTTACCCTGTGTGTCCCTTCCCAGGGCTCAGAGGATGAATTTCCCTGTGCATGCAGCCACGTTTCTAACGCCACTACAAACCCAGTGCTCATTTTAAGCACTAAACCCCATGGAAATGCCTCTCCCAAAGGAGTCAGGAGGTCATCTGAGCACCCCAAGGACAGCTGTTCCCAACACAACAGCTACAGACAGGAGTGACAGGTCAAATGTCCACTGGAAACTGGAGTGCTGTCCCAGCCTGGGAAGGGATGTTTGCACTGGGGGAATGGGAACATCCTGCTCCCTCGCTACCTCCCAGTAAAGGAGGCTGTGTAAAGAAGGCTGACTGGAGATCAATCACATCAACAGTTTCAAGGATGCCTGGGATACAGGTTTAGAGACTCATTAGGTCTCTAAGTCTGGATCCTTCCCCTAGCTGCCAGTGGAAGGGCATTGGCTGAGGATCAAGGCTAGCACAAGAAGTTATGGAAAAGCAAGAGCAGATTAAATTGCTGTCATCCACTCTGACCTGCTTCTGCTCACTCAAATACAAAGCCTCGCTGATAATGGCAAGCAGGCTGGCTTTTAAAAATAAAATTGTAGCAGAGTCTTTCTTCCATTTTGGAAAGCAGCTGAGAAATCCCAGCAGGAAGACCAGCCAGGGTGAAACACCTGAACACCCCAGCACAATGTGGAGATGGAGCTTTCATGTGGCTTGCATCTATAGTGGCTTTTCGGGACACTGGTGCAGGGCTCAGACATTTACACTACTTTTTGCTTGACCTGCCCCAAGTCCTAACTCCTCTTTTAGCTTCAACACCAGCAAGCAAGGAGCCTGTTGCTCACCAAGGCGAGCCTGTACCAGTGCAAGCCCTGCAGTGCCTTGGCCAGTCAAGGCAAAGGAGCTCGCAGCACAGCGCTCGTCACTCACCGCTCGAGCCGAGCCGATTACATCTGCTGTCCTGGTGGAAGTCGAGCCACCAAGATCACAGATTTTTGCCCTCCAAAACTCAACAGAAAAGTAATGAAGCCTTTGCAAGTGTTCATGAGCGTGTATGAAGCAGAGACAGAAAGATTTGGGAGTCCTGAGTCACAACCTACACTGTAAATATCTGTGATATTAACTGGAATGCCAGGCTGGCAGAGTACCCCTCCTGTTATCAGCTGCAGGCCAGAAATGCTGGTGATGTTGGTGTCACTGGTGGAGACACTGGTTTCTTCTCTGAGAAGAATGACACAAGAATGAGAGAAGAATACAAAAGCAGGGTGGTTATTGACAGACCAGCTAGAAGAGAGTGGCTATAGAGGTCCAAACCAATTGTTCACACAAGTACTATTTTCTCCAGTGGCTTCCCAGCTCCTGGAAGGCCGCTGTTCCCGTGTGCGTGCCGCCCAGGGTGGGCAGCAGGGTGCAGCTCAGCCAGCAGCTCTGGTTACCAGGCAGTCCCTTCTCCCGCGGTAAGCGCAGGGGTTAATGCAGCTCTGGGGAGCTCACTGAGGCCCTTGTCTAAATTGTTTGTCTGCTCTGGAGCTCATTAGTGTTGCATGCAGTGCCCTGAACAGTGTCAGGGAGGAAGGCGGGTGGCAGCCCCTGTCAGGAAGGACGGGCGGCCCGCGAAGCGTGGCCTGCTCCCTCCGCCATTAGCTCCTTCCTCAGGGCACACTGCTTATCTCCAGCGCACTAATTGGGGCGGACAGAGGAAGCACGAGACGTGCAATCAATATTATTGGGCCAGATTTGCATCTGCTGGAAGCTGTCAATTGGAGGAGGACTGTAAAAGAACAAGGAATGATGTGAGCTAGAGAAATCCCGATGGAAAAGGAGGGTGTTCAGCGAGGAAAGCAACCGTGGCTGAAAGCGACTCGCTTTCCCTCCAAGAATGCCGTCAAAAGTTTGGGAAGCAGGTTGTACTCGCACGGTGTCACGCTGTTTTGTGGCTATCTCAGCAGCAAAACAGCCCCTGCAAGTCAAAATCAAACCACTTGAGCTGTTTCAACAGCGGGATCAGCCCGGGAGTCCCCGCACTGTGTGGGTCTCGGCCTTCCGTGGATCCCCACTCCCACTTTAACCCACGGAGGAATCCAGGCTGGGATTTCCCAGTGCAGAACTGGGGAAGAGCAAGCACAGTAAGCAGTAGCTGGTGAAGGGTTTTGCCAGCTGCCAGCACTTGCAGAACCGGTGACAGGGCTTGGTTTGCCTACAGTAAGATATCTGCTCTGCTCTGCAGTGTGGCTGGTTTGTGTTTCAGGCTGTCGGATCCTATGCAGCAGTATCTCGAGCTGAGCATCTAAAAGTTGGTAAGGATACAAGCAAGCAGAGCATGTTCAGTACTGGGGGATAACAGGGTTTGCTTTCCCACTCTCCTAAAGCCTCGCATTTCGACCTCGGCTGATTAGCCAGCGGTGACAGCTCAGGAAACGGATTCCACCAAGTCTCACAACAACTGATCTAAAATGCTCTAATCTCTGGGAAGATAAGGAGTTGCTACAGCAAAGCCAACATAAACCTGAGAGCTATGGAAGGTTGGGCTGTTGTTTAGCTGCTGTTGCTAGTTAGCTACTGTGCTTGAGTTCAGAGACCACCCTGTATTTAAACCTTCTCACTTAACTTGACACATATCTTTTCAACACCATCTGAAGCTCCCATCCTGCAAAGCCTCAGCAGCACGGAACTGAAGGACACTGTTTGGGGAGCTCTAATGCTGCAATGAGCATCCCCTCATCCAAAGCTGCTGCTGATAGGAGAGGCATCAACTGCAGTTAGGCTAAAATCGAGTGACCGGTACCGCAGCTGCCCCTTGGAAATCAGATAAAGCCTGTTGCCTTTGTTGGCCCTATCTGGGCCATCACAGAAAACCCAGTATTTGGAGCAAGGGAGAAAACCACCCTCTTGTGAGGAAGCATTGCTCTATGTCACGGAAATCCATTCCTCTCCTATCATTTCCTTCACTGCAGTCATGTTTATTGCTTTTATCCCTCATATTTCCTCTGTTTACTTAAAAAACGCAATCAAAGATCCCGCCAAGCCCTCGAAATGATGAGCAGGAGGTTGATCAATTTGCACTGTGAACAGAATCATGCTGGGCACGTATCCAACAGCCTAAAACGAGTAAGCAAACTTTCTATTTCCAATGCAAGCTCATTTGTGCTGAGCTGGGTATAACGTGGTACATCTGTTAGCAAAACTCTTCCATGTTTGCTGTCATTATCTGCTCTAAAATGTCACTTGGACTGCTGCAGTAATGCAGCTGTGTCCTAATGAGTTTAGCCAGCAGTGCTGCGTGGTGAGATGGTGTTGGAAGCAGAACTTCTCACAGCTAATCGACAGCTCAAATCCTTATTGACACCTGAAGTGACTCCTTGAGGGGCAGGGGAGTAAGTTGTCACTTACTAACACGCATCAGAAAGCAAATGCACTCACTTGCTGCAGGAGATGTTGCCAAGACCTCATCAGGGAGAGCGGGACCGTCGTCCACGATTCATCTTCTGTACAAAGGTATCAAAAGGGGGATGTTTCCTCCACTTTCATCTGGGAAAAGAAGCAGTTATTCTAGCAGCTGCTCCTTCTACCACTTTCAACAGCCTTGCATTCCCCCAGCAAGCTGCTCCCCTGTGCCCTGTCCCAATCCCCGGGGAATGGTGGGAAGAGAGGGGGCCCCACAAAGTGTGTCTCACCTGAGCAAAAGCCGAGGGACAGCGATAGAGGGATGAGGGAGGGCAAGGAGCAGGGGGGAAGGAGAGCGACACAAGATGCTGAGCAGACAGATTTGTTCCTAAGATGTGCCCGGGGTTCTGAGGTCTTTTGAAAGCCTGTGCCTGGGGTGGGATGTGCAAATGAGATGGTGGCTCTGATGAACCTGAGGAGACTGATTTGATTGCTTACAGAAGGACAGTCTGGGTTTGATTTCTTACTGGATGTCTCCATTTCAGTGGGCTTGTGCTGTGAAATGGAACTTTTTTCTCTTACTGGGAAGGTGCTTTCAAAGCAGCTCATTTGCCCAGCAGGAGGGTTGGCAGCCTGGTTTTATTAGGAAACCTCCAGGGGTGCTAGGCCGTGAGCTCAGGTCCTCTTTGGGTTACAGCTGTAACGTGTCTAGACCTGCCCAGCTAAACTGGCTTAATAACAGGTTGTCAACCCTGCCTCAGTTAGCCAAGGAAGCCCAGGGTGGGCACATTTGGGGTAGCTTTCTTCTGCTCTCATCTAGGAGTCTAAATTCTAGAAATTCAAGTGCTGGCTTTGTCCCTTGGAGCTAAGAGAAGCAGGATCCTTTTGCATCACCCTGCACTGCCTCTCCTTGAGCACGGTCAGTGCCAGAGGCAGCCCGGGTGATTTCTGTGCTGTGTCAAGAGCCTCCCCTTCCCACCCAGGGAATCACACCATTGCCTGGTGAGCCAGTACAGGAGAAACCCACTTTATTTCTCCTTCAGCCCAGAGTCAGGCGTGGATCCTGTCTAGCAGATGGATTCTGCTTTCTGTGACATAGGCACCTCCCTGGCCACTCTTCACTCCTGACGTTGCCTGTGCTAGAAACACCCAGCTCTGG
Organism: Chloroceryle aenea; assembly: GCA_013399075.1. Taxonomy (NCBI): domain Eukaryota; kingdom Metazoa; phylum Chordata; class Aves; order Coraciiformes; family Cerylidae; genus Chloroceryle; species Chloroceryle aenea. Next base: position 257,029 of record VWZY01008570.1, on the reverse strand, counting down.
CCAAAATGCTCAGTCCCAGGCCTAATATTCAACAATAATACATCCCATATAATAAACCTCTTCATCCAAGGGGTGCTGATAAGAATTTCCATTTTTAGTCGAGGGCAAATGAGCCATTCAGCCTTTATTTGTTGCTGTTGCAAGTGAAGAAGGAGCAGAAGCTAATTTTTTAACTTTTCCTGTAAATAGTGCATTAATGAAGACAGATGGGTCAGCAGTATAAACAAAAATTCTATCTCAAGCTAGTTTTGTCCTGGCTTTGTTTCCCAATATAGTAAGGAAACCACCACCACCCTGGTTCCCATCCTATTAACAGTGTTTGCACTCCAAATGTTGAACTGGGTTCTAAGGAAGTTTAAATTAACACTGGGCTGTAGTTTTTCAAATGCTCAAAGCAGATGTTCAAGTGCCAGGAAATCTTCCTCTCTTTTTTTTTTTCCCTTTCCCCGTAGAAAAAGAAAAGAGGGATTTTGCTGGGGTTTGGCTCAATGTGTTTCACAGCAAATACATCACTGCACCTCTCCCACTGTGTCCTAGGTAAGCCAGGCACCAAACTGCCTGTGGCTGTTACAAAACACGGGGTGCTTTGGTATTTCTAGAGCGAGGGAAGTTCTGATTCACTTTGCCCTCTGAGCAGCCTAAGAAGGGCAGTGCAGTAGCTGGAGGATGGGAGAAGATGAACACAGGCTTTGTCTGCTGCTTTGTGTGATGGTTGCTTTGGGGAATCATCTGGAAATCACCAGATTAGCTGTGACTGTTGTATCTCTATGGGCAGGTGCATTTAAAGCCAAGTGCTTCTGAGTTTGCAGAGGCAACCTTAATTTGCTGTCAAGGGAAACTCGTTATGAAATAACAGCTCTCTTTTTTTGCTGCTGTTTTGCCTGATCTCTGCCATTCTCTCTGCATGAACACCCAGCAGATGTCTTTGCACAATTATATTCAAAGGTAAAGTGAAACTCAGGTAAGGTTTTGCTCACAAAGCAGGCATGCAATCCTATCAGACACATGGTAATAAAGGAAAAGACATTCTCAGCAGTTCCAGTCTCAGGCTACGAACGGCACGGGTGCAGCTGCAGGATCTGAGAGATGCTCAGCAGCTCTCCCCCAGAGTAGGGCACATCTCACACTGTGCTGTTTGCACCACCAACTCTGCCTGAAACTCTCTTCCATCGACAGTACAGTCCCTGGGTCTTTAGGAAGGCAAGTTAATAGCATGGGAAGACTGGCCAGCCCCTAGTTTTATAAAGTTATAACTGGTATTTTTACTGATCTTGTAAAAATTCACACCTGCAGGCTGGCTCAGTGGTAGAACCACCCCTGCTTCCCTGCACCCTACTGCACTGAGCGGTGTCTGCTCTGTTACAACAGCTCCCTGGCAACAAGCAGTGCGGAGGCCACCGCGCTGCTGCGCTGCTGCATGGTCCCTGGAACATCTGCAGTGATCCCGGGTGCTTGCAGCAGTTCCTCCTTCTTGCTAAGGCACAGCTCCTCCTCCGTGCTGCTCAGAACTGTTGCTACTGCTCGGCGAGGGCCGCTGGTCAGATCAGCGCCACGGGAGCGGTCGCAGAAAAGAGATAATAAAAGCAAATGTCGGATTATCTCCTAATGCTGGATTATCACTCCTAACACGGCGAATGGTTTGTCTTGGCAAATGGCTTCAGAAGAATTGCGGATCGTTTTGAAAGGCTCTGTGTGGTCACACTTCAACCGTTGGCTGCCGCGGCTCATGTCAGCAGAGCAGAGTATCACACCTCTTAGGAATTCTTTTACCGTGCCATTGCCCACAGAGCGAGACTGCAGCGCGAGGGGGAGGTCTCCACTGACAGGGAGAGATCTGTGGCAGGCAGGCAGTAACAGCCCCACGGCACAGCCCGCTCCCTGGGAACACGCAGCACGAGTGGAGACCGCGTAACTCCGCCGCGGCTGGCCGCTCAAAGCCACCATCCCCCTGCAAGGAGTCAACAGAATTTGGAGTGTTTATTGCCCCAGAAGGCAGCTGGCACCCCTGCAGCGAGGGAGCTGCACTGGCAGTGAGGGAGGCAACGGTGGCCTGCAGGATTTATGAATCTCTGGGGAAGAGAAGAAATCAGCACCCCAATCTCTGCAGCGCAACCCAAGAGAGAGAGTCCACGTAAAGTAGGATCAGTACAAGGTTTTATCCAGGTGGGATTACACACAAGCACAAAAATAAAACATTCTGTATTCTACATTATATTACAAAGGCAGGCAGTCAATAAATAGGTCAATAAATTATGGGAAGCACAGAAGAGTGTGTGTGAAAATAGGTGAAACTGGGGTTAGCTGGTGCATGATAAAGTCTGTTGTGTTCATTCCCATGAAGTGTAAGAGTGATTCCTTCAAAGACCCCCCCATCACTTCCAGGAAAGAAAACTTTCCCTTAGAAGTGTAAAAGAGCCGCAGGGACAGTAGGTAGGCTCTGGTGCAGGCTGAAGGAGTCGGCGTCACTTACACTTTCCCAAGAATCTGACAAATTTGCAGCTTAGTATAAATAAAGTGACGGGTCTATTGTTTCTCAGCTCCGACACCTCCTTATCACCTGATTTGTTGCAGAAGAGTGGTGGAAACATGGCATGTGACTCCGGCATAGATAGTTCAAGGGGGGAAGGGGCAGTATCTTTATGAATTGACAGCTTCAGCAGATAGATGAAGGGAAGATTCTCTCCCTCTGGCACCAAGGAGCAACCCTTTCTGTCCAGCTCTGTGCAGACCAAACCCAACACTACTGCTCCCTGTTTCCTTTGGGTTACACTGCTGGGCTGAGCAGGGGGACTGGTTTCTTTCTGGTACAATTTAAAGGATTCAGGAGATTTACTGCACTTCTTTCTGCCACCTAAAAGCTCTGGCCCATTAGCACGTGGCTAATGCAGCAAAGCCAGCGTTGCTTTACACAGGGTGCCTTGGTCAGAAACATGCCCAGGGGGAATTTCTTGCCATTGCACATCAGGGCGCTGCACGAGCCGGGCATTGCTCCTGGGAGCATCACTTCATCAAGAAAGATGGGAAAGGGAACAGCTGCCCTCCACCCCAGATGCCAGATCATCCCTGCCAGCTCCTGTTGACCGAGGCAGGCAAAGATTAAAGAAAGGATTAAGAAACAAGGAAAAAAAGTCTCACATCTTGTTGTGCCTTAGTAATTTAGGATCTCGAGAATTATTGGGATGCAAGATCTACAGAGGCAAACTGAAAAAAAAATAAAATAGGATCTGAGCATGTGAAGATTTTTATAAAGATTTTACACAAAACGAAACCATCTCGGGGTGTACTGCCCGTAGCTCCCCTGTCTTGAGGAGCTCTGCAAATCCCTACGGATGCCAATCAGTATTTAGAAAGTACAAAAATATGCCTTTATTTCTGTGACTTTGAAGGCGCCCCTTGGGCACCAGGAGCCCCCCCAGACAATCCAGTGACCTGCTCTATGCTCTGAGAGGAGGGGAGACTCAGTCGTAATTTGGACAGCAAAGAGCAGCAAGAAGCAAGCAGTGGAACAAAATATACATTCCCTACGGTCGTACGACTTGCCCATTCCCTGTAACAGGGAACATACAATTATCTGTACATGCCTCATTAAATAACCTTATTAAATAGGAACCCCCAAATGTACAAATTTACAGACTGGATCATTAAATACTTCCCCTGTGCACTCCCCTGCGCGTGCGCTCCCTGCTACTATCTGCAGCCACACTCTGATACCACCATGCCTTCGTATTTGAACTTGTAGGTGACCACCCCTGCATCTAAGTAGAGGATGGAGATGGGATCGAGTTTGGTGGGCACACAGCAGGCCTTGGAGGCTTTCTGGGGATTCTTCAGGTGAACCAAAGTCTGGACAATGGCATGTTTCGTTGGCGTGACGTGCTCCGTTAAGGGGTAGGCGCACACCCCGTGACACTCGTACGCTTCATATCCCGCCGGGGCGATGATCCAGGAATCCCAGCCAATCTCCTTGAAATCTATGTAGAGTGGAGTCTTTTTACAGTAGTTGCCTTTGGCGTTCCTCCGGATTCGGGCAGTGGAGTCGTAAATGATGTTGGAGCGCATCTGGAGCAGCGCTTCCTCACCAGGCTGGCCGTGGAAATTGCCAACCTCCAGGTTCTCTAAGTCCAGGAGCTGTTCGTGGTCTATCATTTCATTCAGCTCTTGCTTCTCCTCTTTTTTGTCATTGCTCTGGTCATCAGAGAACACGATCAACAGGGGCACATGCTTCGCCTCCGAGTTGATGTCGATGTCGAGTTTCCCCTCTCCGTTCTGCTCCTCCCCTTCCCTGCTCTCGATGTGAACTTCCAGCCGGTGCGTGGTCAGCCCTGCCCTCCGCCAGCGCCTGATGGCTTCGGTGACCTCGAAGCTCTCCCACTCACTGCTCGTGCCATAGATCTGCCTGGATGCCAGGGGCACTGTCTTCCTCTCTTCTCCTACCCCCATGTGGTCATTTTCCAGCACCTCGAAAATGGTGACCTTCCGGTCAAGGCCATCGTAGAGCATTTGGTCTCGCTCCACCAAGGTGTAGAGCCTCAGCTCTGCCATGGTGATTTCTTCATGGTGAGGGATGGAAACATTGAACAGAAGAGGGTATTTCCGAACTCCTGTAACACCAATAGGGTGGGAAGCCAAGTCTGGAAATGACAAAGATCAGATATTTAAGAAGGGTCAATACATCCAGCAACTCACGCACTGCTGACATGCTTTACATTGCTTGGTTTCAGTCAAACAGTTCCAGGAGAGAGGGTTTGTCATCATTTCCCCAGACTGCAGTTAGAATAAAGGTCGACTTTATTTTACCTGTGTAAGGACAGTAAGATCCCAGACATGCCAAAGACCATAAACTTGGATTTATAGATTCTCCTTCTATCCCCTTGCCTTCCAGGGACTTGCCTGTCACTTGGAAGGATTGAAAATGTGCTGCCTAATACTGAAATACAAATCACTTCTAGCTTGCTGCAGAGCAACTATTTAATACATGAGGAAAAAAAAACCCCACTCCTTGGTGTAGGAGAGGAAGGGAAGGAGGTTATGGCACCGGAGTGAACATGAGACAGGTGAGATACAAGCCATAAATGCAAGAACAACCGGCTGGATCTGTGTCTGCTCAGCATTCCTGTGCTAGCAAGTATTGTCTTCTGCTGGAACATGCCTCAGGAACTGAAAGGGCCAAGTACTAAGGGAGGAAAAGTTGCTTTGGAAGATGTTGCTGGTTGGGAAGAGCAGGGGGCTGAACATGCAGCGTGAACCACCAGCCAACAGAAATCCTGCCACAGACTCATGGCTTCAGGCGAGCAGTCAAACAGCTGTACTCAGCCAGGCACTTCTGGCAGCTTCAGTTAATAAAACATATAAGAAGTTGATCATATCAGCTTGTCAGGCAGGCTCTCTGTCCTATCTGCATTGTTTAGACGTCAGCAATGCACATTTCTTCACACAAGGAGGAAATCTTGGCTGGCCAATCTGTATTTGTGGCCGAGTTACTGTGCTGGCTGCTCGTGTGGACATGGAGATTAGGGGTAACATTTCTGCAAAGGTGACCTGTTTGCACCCTGCTACTGTCTGCACCACTGACTTCTCCAGTTTTGGTGTCTTTGTAGGAAAATGACACTGATAAGGCTGCAAGTATTGGCCATGCTCCAGCAGTGCACTTAAGTTAACTTCAACACGTGACTGGTCCTACTTCATTTCACTTTCGAGGTTCTGAGGCACCTGCTTTTTTCTTTTTCTTTTTTTTTCCCATTCTGCTCTGAGGGGTTGTTCCATTTTCATTTTCCTACCTGTCAGTTTGTAAAGGTGGGAGCTGAACATGCTCTGCACAGCGCCAGGCTGCAAGCAGACCATGAGCTGAAAGATGAGGCTGTCCAAGCTTAGCTATGACCCCCATCCTGGAAGTAATCTTTGGGCTCTCCTAGACCTTGATGTGCTAAAGCAAGCCTGCAGTGTTTACGTGTCATGACAGGGTGGAGAAATGCTCCTGGACCATATAGAAGATGCACACAAGTAACTCACCAGAGGTGGGGGAAGGCCACACCACATGTGAGGTGTGGCCACCATAGGTGAGGCCCAGCAGGGCATGAGGAGGGTTCACTTCCAGGTCAGGATGAGACCCTGCTCTTTAGCTAGAAAGTCCATAGGGTGAAATATCTCCTCCTGTTACCACGAGGGGCAGAAAGGGAGAACTGAGTCCATAGGAAAAGAAAAAACCCCTTTCAGCCCTTGTTTTGAGAACTGATTATGTCCCAGTTACAACGAGACGTTCTGGCCTGGGGTTAAACCGAAGAGCTCCGCCCAGCGCCCAGCGCAGTCTCCGAGAACGCATTTCCCAGGAGTAACGAAACTTCCTCGCTGCCAGTTTTCAGCAGGCAGGTGAACAAAACCTCCCATGGTCTGTTTCTTACCGCTGCAAGTCACTCATTTCTCTAGCACCAGAGCACTTTGGCATGAAGTGGATGGCTCTTGGGCACACAGCCTTCCAAGACACGTAGCAGACATTCAATGCATCGTGCCTCCAACTGCGGGAGTTTGGGAAACCATCTCACTTTGCATCTTACTGTGTTGGGTTGGAAGAGGTGAGAGAAATACAGCAACGACAGAAAGTTAAGCCAAGTTTGCCCCATCCGTTTGCAGAACTTCTGCAGTGATGAAACAGCCACCACGTGTCACGGCTCCAGACCAGCACAGAGCTGCGTGGGGTACTGGGGAAAGCTCAGGCTGCACCAGTTCCAGTGCTGCAAACCCAAAGGGGTTTTGGCATGGAATGATTTCAGACTCACATCACGCTGTATTTTACTCTTTAGCACCCTGTAGTTGGCAATTTTTAGCCCATTTTTTCCCTAATAGTGCAAAATGAGGAAAGAACAGCCTGCACTCTTGCATGTGTCTTCACTCACGCTGACGGGCAGCGACGGGCACGGCTGCTCAGATGAGAAACTGCTCACCAGCAGGAGTAGTAACTGGTTGGCCACAAGCCCTTCAGTAAGTTTCTCCACACTGGAGAAAAGGCTGTGTAAAAACGACTTAGAGCACAGCGTAGTGCCTCTCCTGGTCAAGGGTGCCCAGGCCTCGCAGGACAGAGCAGAGCAGAGCAGAGCTGTGGGATTCTCTCCTCGCATCTCACTGCACTGCAAAGCCAACAGGACTTGTAGTAACCTCTCCTTCCAGCCCGTCGTTTTGCAATTGCAAATGTTAGGGGAAAAGCAAGAATGACTTTAGCAATTATTATTCATAATTAATTCATTAGTGAGATGAACAAAGGATAAGAGAAGCCCCCTGGCAGTTTGAATAGCTGGATATGCCCCTGAGTAGCTGAACTGAACCACCCGTATTGCTCACGTGGAGTAATGGGTATTTGGAACTGTTTAGTTACAAAAGTCTCCTGCCTTCAACAGAAAGCCTGCATCAGTGCAAACAGGTCTTGCCAAACCACGGCAGGTGAGCACTGAGACTTTACCTCCTCCTCAATGACCCGAGGGCAAATGCTGAAGCATGAACCAGAGAGGGGAACCTCCTAAGGTCACACACAATGAGGCTTCTGCAGCAGGACAGAGCTATTTTTTCTTTTAATAAGAAATATTCTAGTCCTCCAAAGTAAAGCCCAAGGCTATCCAACATTCTGCCTCACCTATTTCCACGTATTTGCAGGACTGTGCTCAGATGCCAAAGGAAGAAAACATTACAGATCCCGTGAGGATCAGTAGAGGGAGGATATTACCAGAGAGCTGTATCTGATAAAGCCCATGACAGGAAAATACCGCAACTTTCAGCAGTGTGTAAAAACATTTCTTGCCTTAATCTCAACTATTACTTAAGATATCCTCTTGAAAAATCAGTCAGTAATTCTAAATGGAGATAACGATGCACCTAAATTACACTGGGTGCAGCTCAAGCATCAAAAGGAACATCTTCCCCCAAACCTTCCTTCCAGTCTCTAAAGCAAAGGACAAGGGATCTCTCCCCCGAGCAGCAGGAGGTGGGTGACCCTGGCACATGCAGCATTAGCTGCCTGGTTCTGCTCCCATCCTCACTGAAAGGCCCTTCCTGCCTCGTGCGGGTCACACGCCGCGCCTGGTAAGAACAGTTCACCCTGACTCTAGAGAGGGTCGTTCCTATTGCCTTCTCCTAGAGATGCACGTATCTTACCTTCATTTTTGAAGCTCCTAATAATATTTGCAGATGGCATAGAAGTCCTATCAGTGGCAAACCTGTTGTACAGCTCTAGCATGTACTCTGGCGGATCCACCTTGGCCGATTCATGCAGGGGAATGTCAGAGAGGTTCAGTGTCTTCAAAAAATCATTTTTCATATTCTGAAGCAGCGTGTTGAAATCAACACCATCCTGCTCGGAGAGAATCTCATCAAAAAGAGGCACGTCTTCCTCCAAGGAAGAGTGCTCCAAGCTCAGGATGGGACTGCAAGCGGCAAGGTGAACCAAGAGACAGAGGACAGCCCACAGCGGGAGGACTACAGAATCCATGGCTTGGCTCGAGCCCCCAAGCGCGCTCAACAGGCTCTAGCTCGCGTATGGGCTAAGTGGAGGTTTTATCCCCTGGGTTGTACGCGGCTTGTGTCACAGAGAGATGACAAGTTTGGAAGCTCTTGTCTTGAAACTTGTGATCCGTCCTGTCTGTCTCCCCCTTCCCCCTCCCCAAAAGCGGGTCTCTCTCGGTAATTGGATATGGCTCGCTCTCTTCCATGGTCCCTTGCTCTTATCTCGGGCAGTGTAAGCTGTTCACCAGATTTGTTGCTATCTCGCAATCCCCTTTCCCTTAATGAGGGTTTTGTAAACATTCTGCGCTAGGACACTTGGAGATAGGACAAGTTTCTCCTCAGAGAGAAACTGCCCTTTCTTTTCTGCCTCCCGGTAGCTGACTTCCTTTGCCATGCGTCAACAACTTTCCTCCACGCAGATTTCAAGCTAACACATAAATTCTACAGAGCCTTTACGTAGAGCCACCGAGTTTGCTCCCCTAAGGTAGCAACTCTGCCCTTCCCAAAGCTATTTCGGAGCTAGGTCTTTACATTACCCTTACAAAGGAACTTCTTTGGGAAAAGGTTCTCTCCTCCGTGCTTGTGCAGCGCGAGATGGGAGAGCTGCTCGTGGCAATACCACAGTAGCAGAGTCACAAGGCCCTTGAGCAGATGAGCTCAGGATGAGCGAGGAGCATTTCTCACGCTACGGCTCTGGAGCTGTGCTTTGCTGCAAAGGGTGCTTTGAAGAGACATCGAATGTGAGCTGAAGAGTGGCCTATAAAGCTAGCCCTGCATTTTTTTCTGCAGGCACCATATACCTGCATTGGTTCCATGCAGTTTGTGATAAAGAACAAGTAAAATTTTTTTCCCTCTGCTTGTTTTTGCTCTAACCCACTCTTTGTTGGTCTTAACATCAGCACTGTTTGAACGCTAGCGGTCGGTGCCGTGTGTTGTGTAAATGGCCAGAAACAGAGAGGACTGGAGTCAGAAACTCTCTTCTTTCTGCTTTCTGCTATAGATGTGACCTGTCAGGTTACAGTTATTCTTGATTTAGCCACAGCACTGCCAAGGAGGTTATCTACAAATTACTGAAAACACACAAGGCCAGCAGACTGCCCTGACCTCACCTTCGCATCAGCTTAAATAGCTCAGGGGCACAGCGCGGGGAACGTGGAAAGGCTTTGGCCGAAGAGATGTGCTGAAATTCTTCACTGGCCCTTTTTGTTTTCGTGTTAGAATCTCAGCAAAATGTGAGGATTGTGCAGGCAAAACTCGATCTAGTTCTCGTGTAACAACATCCACCTGAACCTCCTCCTCCTGGACAGAGTTTTCCCTATTTGCCCGGGGTATTGCCACAATACTCGAGAAGCAGGTATTTGAGCTGAGGTTATCTGTTGGAGTTTATCTACAAATCCCCTGCAGTGCTGCCAAGGGTTCATCTCTGAATATTGTGGTTTTCCAGAGCTAAGCACAGAAAACTTGGGGAAATTTTGAAGCCGAGTTCAGGTCACTTCTATCAGTTAAATTTAACAGAAAAGCGCAGTCCTCTTTTTGGTGGTGATTCATCACCTGACTATGCTGAGCTACGGCCATAGGAAGTGAGATTAACATTAAACCCCATGAAAATAGACTCGGCTTAACTCTTTCATGCAGCACAGGACAGGCTCTGTAAAGGAAAACCACCAGAGCAGCTTGTCACGGGCAGCTGTGCCGGAGGTAGAGCTGTCACCAGGGTGATAATACCCACAGAAGGGGGTTCCTTTCTTTATGCAGAAATACTAATTTCAGAAATCACTCATTTCACAAATATAAAGGCAGATATTGGTAAAGGAGAGGGATAAGCACATTGTAAGAGCTACTGCTTGCTGGACGGCGGCAGGTGACGGGCCCTTACCCTCAGTCCCTGCCAGTGTCTGCTTTTCCTTCCCAGAGTGGTACAGAGAACGGCTCAGACCCTGCAGAGCCTCTGAGCATGGGATCGAGGTGCTCCATGGCTCCTTCTGCCAGTTTGGGGTTTCCTGTGAGATGAAGGTTGAAGGTTCTGAACTTGAAAGGATTGCTCTAGCCTTTGTATGGCCTCGAGGCTTTTAGAGGAGCCTGCTCTTTCCCCTAGAACACTCTCGGCTATTCTGAGGACTCCACCTGGCCCTGAATCAGACGTTGAGTGAGATCCTTCCCTGTTACTCTGTTAATACATACAGACAATTCTAGAGCCAGAGGAGTTTTTCTGGTTCACTCCACTTTCCTACAGATTAAAATGTAATTTGCTGGGTCGCTGGGTGACAAAACTGAACAGCATGAACGTGACTTTAACAGCCCTGTCAGTGACATAAGCAGTGCTGACACTGCCTTGGAGCAGAGGCTGGGCGAGTGACCTCTCCAAGCCCTGCTAAGTCCAGACACATTTTCTGTGCATCTCTCATTTCACACCCTGCAGATATAACTGTATAAAATAAAACGTAGCGTGCGCGCAGCGATCGGAGATAAATTTCCTAACCCACAGATAGGTCACCCTGACTCGGTGGCTCATTAGGATCACAACTACTGCTCTGACTTTCCAACTGCCGTTGCATTTCCGCTTCCATTTGGATAACTCCCTGAACAATAGCACACTGCAGGGCAATGCAGCGTTAGACACAACCTCGGCTTCTGCTGGGTTTTCTTAACTTCCTCGATTTCGACCCCCCTGGGGATTTGCCAGAGGCAGAGCACCCATAGAGCACATCTGATATGAAGGCAGCTTCCTGTTTCCTGAGTTTGCTGGCTGAAGAATTTAACACATGGGGGTTTTTTTTCCCTCTGAATTAAATTGTTTAACTGAAGGGCTTTATTTTGTCTCACTGAAATGAAGACACATGTCCTTTTTTTTTCTTTTTTTTTCACATGCACTCTAATTTACATGCCTAATAAGCAATCTAGAAAGGAAATTGCCCTCAGACAAGCTATGCTAAAGGGATTAACTGAGACAGAACGTGAGTAAGCATCACTGGTTAATTACTATGAAATCTGCAGCATGAACAATGACCCTATTTCATCAGCAACAAGTGGTGCACCAGGCAGGCAGACTTACAGGAAGGTTTCTTGGCCCTCTCTCCTAAGAAGCTTGTCTTTGTTTCCCCAGTTAGTTTGCAGCTGGGCACGGGAAGGATGAAGCCCTGAGCCTCTGCTCGGAACCTGGCACTGCTGGGGAGCAGCAGTCAGCACCTCCACAGCACTGGGAATTAGTGCTTCACCCTTCCTGCCTGAGCTGGCACTGTGGGCTGGCCACTCTCCATTCTTATGCCATGGTAAGAACTGGAGGAGAAAAGGAGCCCAGCGAGCAGAGGGAGGCCTCTCCCACCCCAGCACTGATGGCACGAGCGCAGGTGCCGCTGACACAGCAGCAGCCGAGGACCCGCAGCAGCTCCTGGGAACAGCTCACTTGTGGAAAGGGTCAGGCCTGAAGATTGTGGGGCTCCAAAATAGACTCTAATCTCAGGCACCCCACAACTTCCTCCAAGCTGATGCCTCCACGGCTTCTTCTGTCAAGAGGCAGCAGAAGAGCACGGGTTTGAGCAGGAATGTGTGAAGCAAGCTGGGTGCTGAAAGGCTAGAAAGTGAAGCAGGGCTTTACCAAGTGTCAAGGTCGACGATACGCACGATCGAAAGGGTGTGATGCTCCTCTGGGTAAGGGGAAGTGGGGGAAAAGAATGTGAAGTGTTTTCTAAGCATCCTCACCCTTCCTTAGTCTGATTTTTGGAAGGGAGAAACACCTGCTCTCACTAACTCGGAGCTGATTGGGATGGGGAACCTTCTGCAGGAGAAAGGGATTCATTCGTGTTTCTTTATGTGTCCTGGCCTTTCTGGACAAGACTAACTCCTCAGGGAATAAAAGAAAGTATGTCAGTTAGGAAGGACATGGAAGAGCAGGAGTGCCTTTGGTGATGTTAACTGGCACTCAAAAGAACTGAGATCAGTCTAAAAAACCCCACATCTTTTTCCACCTCCCTGTGTAAAGAGGTGCAAGATGCATCTCTACCACAGCACCCGGATCACACCTCAACGTTCAGAGTGAAGGAACAGCAAGAAGTCTTGTTCAGAAACTGTTAAAATTCACACTGGGCAAGCCTGAAATCCTTGTCCACAGCTGTGTAACTGCAGTTCAGGGCTGCTCTCTAGCCAGACACATGTGCCATTTCAGGGAAGCGGGAGAGTGATGCAAACTGCTGCGCTCTAGCAACCATCACGCCACGTGAGGTGAAGTTTTCCACAATACAGGGATGAAATTATTATGAAAATGCCCCACATTGGTCTCTGTCAGGAGATAGCTGTGGCATGAGGGAACTGTTGGATGCGATATGGGAGATAAAGAAGAGTGTGACACTGACAGTGTGATGAGCTTGCAATGGAATAACTAAAATTAGTTTCCATTCCTGCATCTGCCTAAGTCCTTATTCCTGTGTGCCTCGCCTCATGGCTGCTCTGGATTTCCTTTCCATAAATGGGCTGTTCCCAGCAGCTCTCTGTTCTGATTTCAGGTGTCACTGGAAAGTGAGAAGATAGTATTTAATGAAAGAGCATGGAGAGGGAAGTTGTAGCAAGGCATTACAACCAGCGTGACTGGGAAAAAGAAAAGCAAACAGGGTGAAGGACAGTCCCCGTGCAGCCACAAGGGCAGGAACTACTTGAACTGTGTCACACAACCTCCTTCTGACCCAGAGACAATGCTGAAAGACGCATCGACAGCTTTATATGGGAAGCCAGCAGCACAGCTTCTTCCTCAGCTATTTCCAGGCAAGTGAAAAGGATGGGGTCATACTAACAAGCGGAGCACAAAACCTATGTGCACTGCTATGGGCAATTCCCTTTCCTCTCTCTTCTTGCCCTGCTGAGGCTCCAGAAGGGCATTCGTACCAGTGCAACCTGCCCTTGGCTGTGGGTCGCTGGCCGTGGGGCAGTCAGATAAAGAATGACAAGCAGAGATTTTTCAAGCCAGCATGAAGCCTGAGCAACTGAAACAGAAAGAAAAGAGCTGGAAATAGCTGGCTGCTGCCTTCCGGCCAGTCATGTGCAGGGAACCCATGGCAAGCTCAGGGCCTTGTTGTTTCTGTGGGTCCCAGCTGCCTGTGGGCTCATTTTCCAAGCAGTAATTTGGAGGAGCTACCACCTCCTAGTGTGATTAGACTGGCTTTGTATTCAATAGTGAAATTCCTAGCACACACTCAGGCACATTGCTCAGTCCTACAGTCAGAGAGACACAGAACATTCTTAGACCCTTCCATGAGAAATGCAAAAGCAGACCTTTGAGTTTGCATCTGCTTCTGTACATTCCAGCATTTAACCTGCCCTTTGTCCTGATGGGCCTCAAAATGACTGAACACGGGCGACAAAAACACTTACATTCAGCACAAGTATTGCCAGAAGGAGTAAGCCAAATATTTGTTTCTATCATTCACAATATAAGGTTATATCATTTATGATGAGGTGTCTGAAGAAACCTACTGCTCTGTCTCCACTCCCATTGTCTCAGCTGTGTCTCCATGCAGATGGAGGCCCTAATGAAGATTTAAAGGTCATTTAAAATGTAGTGCCCTTAAAGGTCACAGAATTTATTAGCTCAATCTGGCAACCCAAACCTGGTGAGAGGTGGTCAAAAATCAATCAATTGCTATTTGCGGGCTTCGCAGGGGAAGTGATGGTGCTGCAGTGCTAAGGAGCAGCAGAGTGGGCACGCTGGTTTTGACTCTGCAGGCTTCTTATCACACTTGCTTCACAGACCAGTTTAATGGAAAAAGGTCAAGAGAAAGTTTTAATTTTACATTTTTGAAATTCCTGCTCTCATCATTGAGTTCTTTTATGGAGCGTTGGTATTCACGCGGGTGTTAAACTTGAGGCAGCTCTGAGCAGCTTCAGTGGCACTGACAAAAACAAGATTCCTGAATGGAAGTTGACAGAAATCTCCCAAACTGTTCCTTTTTCTTTGTCGGCTGTGTCCCAGTGGGCTGCTTGAGGAATGTCTTTCTTGTCTTTAATGAGAACTCAATTTAAATACTCCCACATCCCTAAAGGAATGACATGCCTGGGAGCAGTTACTAAACATCTTGTCCTTGGTTTTTAGAACTGTGGATTCTTGATTTGGAATGACAGATTGGAAGAAACCAGGCTCTGTTCAGCAGGAATTACTTTGTTGATAATTTTGATTAATAGCTTGAAATTATTTAATTGACAGCTGGAGTATTAAGCAGAAACTCTCTGTCAGTGTTGGCTGGTGCCTCAGCAGGAGATGGTGACCACAAAGCCTACAGCTTGTAATTGTATCAACAAAACATGAGGAAAAATCAGACAAGCACAGCTAATATTTGCTCTATTTGATGTGTGGGCTGGGCTCAGAAAGGCAAAACAAGTTGCATGGACCAGGAGAAGAGATTGATTCAGTAAAGAATGCTATTTAAGTACAGCCTTAAAATTCAAAGACACGGGTGCAGTTTCTGTAACGATGCCTGGGACTGTACTGGGTAAATCAGGGCTGTCAGCAGCCCCCTCATTCATGTTTGCCATGCAGCTGAATATCGAGATCTGTGTTTTCTCTCTCTGTTGAAGGGCAGCTGTATAGAACTACTCATTACTTTTGGCTTCAGCTGCAGTAAAATTTCCAAATATGGTCTGGTGCTGTTAGTCTGGCCTCTGCAGTTGTATTGTTTGGGATGTGCTTATTGTTTAGGACACTTCTGTGTGTTGGTTGGTGCTGAGGAATTCCACTGAAGGCTGCTAACAGCTCCCTCCACAAGGCAACCGCTGAATTCTCCCCTGAATCACTCTTACATGCACCCAAGACCAACAAACTGAAGGACTAATTGCTTTCCTAATTTAACTAGGACATCAAAAATGTGTCTTTTCAAATCACAAGAGGAGGGGAAAATGAGAGTCCCTTGGTAATAGCTCTGTGCAGATACCTTCACAGCCAGAAACTCCCCTCACCGGTGCACAGACTGCTTTCTGTTCACCTGGCCCATCAGTGTGAGACCAGTTCAGTGGAGCACAAGCACATAGACTACTCCCAGGTACTGCTTACACTGCACTAACACACGTGAGGCCTGAGATCATGAAAATACATTTTAACTGGAAGAACTTTTAATCTCTCTCTCTCTTTTTAGACTCTGTATTGCTGGCTCTGTCGTTCTTGTTGCATTGCAGTTATCTCCTTCACAGCTGTTCAACACCTCCAAGCACTCTCCTATCTGAAGGATCCCACCCCTCTGGTAGTTCTTCACTTTTAATTAGCAAGACCCCCCCACGTTTAGGGTTGTAGCCTGGGGGGGGTTCTGTAACGTGCTTTAAATCATGCTGCACATCTCCCAGTTTTTCTCAGCGTGGCTTGGCAGATAGGAGTGTCCTGTGAAGCGCGGATGGCAGCTTATCTCATTGAGAGCATGGAACAAGCCCCTCACAGTCCCTGGTGTTAAAGGGCTCAACTTATCTGGAATGAGTGGTGGAGTGCCCTGGCTCAGCTCTCAGTATATTGCACCCAGGGACATTGCTTAATGTGCTGCTGTCAAACACCTCCCAGCGTGCTCGGGGCAGATTTCTGAATCAGGGAGCTTCCTTAGGTGAAAACAGCCTCTGCTTCCCACCACAGGGGATGGAAAAGGTTATTGCCTGCCACTGTTGGCTCGAGACTTAATGTCCTTATGTCCCAATTGAAACTGAGTTTTAAATGCTTAAGAATCCTTACACGACCATCTGTAGAGTGGCAAGAGCAGGAGAAAGGGGAGCTCCCTGGCAGCTGGCAGAGGGCTATGTGTGGGAAGGGTGGATGCACTCTGTCCTACCTGGGAAGAGCCAGGCAGGATTTACAGCCTGCAAACAGCTAAAGGCCTTAGCTACCCTTGTAGTCTGGGCTGTCTGAATCACAAGAACCTCCTCAGAAAAGCTCATCGTACTGCTTTGCCCTTTACCCTCCTTTATACCCCCACATCATCTCTCCACCTGCATTTGCAAAGGTGTTTTCTCCACACAGATACAAAAGGATCTACTTTATGCTACGTTTGCTTTTTTAATCCAACAAGAAGTGGCTGAAGCAACCTGAGATCCCCATCCAGGAGGTCTGAATCACCTTCTTCTCTCTTAATACCCACCCTCAGAAAATTCAAGAGGGAACTGCCATGTCACATGAGTGTGGCTGCCTCTTACTGAGTTGAAAGAGCAAAGAAAAGTGCAGAATAGGAAGAGAGGTGTTAAAAGCAGCAGAGGATGTGGCCATGGCAAACCTAAGAAGAGCAGAACCTGCCTGTGAGGAACACAGCCCTGGCTACAGAACTCCAGCCAGCCCCCTTTCTCCCCTTGTCCCCTCAAACCCCCCGAACCAAACAAGCCACAGAACTCCTCCGGGGTACTCGGGCCGGAGGGAGGAGCCTGACTAAACAGCACTGGGCAGATGAGGCTGGTTAAGATCTCACGTGGTGGCAACAGTTTTCTGATAAGGAGAGAGAGATAAGAGTGCAGGGGTTTCCCCCCTTACCTGTGCTCATGGTCAGTGTGCAACTGGTGTTTGTCAGATTTATCTTCATCTCTGACACTCCCCTTTTCTGCAAGAGAAGACATTGCACTCGTTCAGATTGGATCTTGTGGGTCTTCCCTACTTCAGCCTTTTGAGAACATAATTGCTTAATAAACACTGCACATGCAATGCTTTATTAGATAATGGAACATATCTCGATATTAAAAAGGAAATAAAAACAAAAATATGAAGGAATCAAAAGACATTCAGTTAGTCACCAAACAGGCCATAATTAGGTGTGAAAACAAACACCCCACGGGTTTGGAAATCTGAAAGAAAGAATTTTAATGCCCTGCATCGTGACTCAGCCTCTGCCTCCTGGGCTACAGGTGTCAGGGTGACAGGAATGAATTTTATTTTATTTTTGAGTTACGGTTTGCTCCTAATCGGTGTTTTTTTTCCAGCCTAAGGACAGCAAGACCTCAATTAATAACAACCCTGGGTTCAGACTGCAATGAGGAAACGGAACGGGTGAGGTTTCAGTGACCATTTGCCATCTAGTGGTCAACTGAAATCACTCTCAGTCTCGGAGCAAAGAGACAGCAAAGGTACCACCAGGACTGGATTGTACGCCTTGGAAAATCTGCCATGGCTCCCTGGCAAAGACATCTGCTTATTTCGAGCAAGCAGCCGAGCAAAGCCCAGCTCATCTTCTCTCCAGACAGCAACTTAAACTCTGAGCAGGTAGGGTCAGGCACCTTGGCAAGTCCTTTACTGGAAGGTGTCCTCTCTTCTCCTTGCACACGGATCTCGGCACGTTGTTCAGTGCTCGACCACAGCAAGTTGCTCCTGAGTGCTCAGTGGCTACAGAGATCCACTCAAGGGGCAATGTTTTTGTCTTCTAAAATTAAGGGATGATTTTTTCTCCTCATGGCTAGGTATTAGTGTGTATCACAACAAAAAGGTGGGAAGAGCTAACAAATGAGGACACTCATTCAGATCTTCAGCCTGCCAGCTCAGACTGCACGATTCCTGTTTCAGATAGCAGCCTTGATTCTTCAGTCTGACTTCATTTTTCCCTGCTAGTGGAAATTATTCCTATATAGGAAACTTTGCTGATGTTAACACATCTCCTTTTTCATTACTTGATACAAAGTGAAGACTTGTTTTCCCCTATCAGACAAGATCTGTGAAAATCTGCTCCATTTCTCCTGCTTTAAGCAGTCTCACCTAAGTGGTATTGCTCACCAGCACACGAGCTCCTGCTGGCTTTACAGTGACAGCCAGCAAAGGTGTCACACCTTGACCTTGGCTATTTACCCAGACTCTGTGGCTTGTACACCTGGAAATCTGGGGACGTGGTGGTGGATTCTGAGCAGAAGGACGTTAGTGGTCAGAAGATCTTGGGGTAATGTGCAGCACTGGTGACAAGGTCTGTCGGTGTCCTTGGCAGGGAGGGACCAGAGGCTCCCTGCCCACTGGTAGGTGCAAGGAGTGAGGAAGGTTAACTGCAGCAGAGCTGGAGATGTGACTGGAATGTGTGCTAATTCTGCCCTCCCGAAATGCTCAAGATATTTCAGCTGCCTGTCAGTGTCCATCCAACGATACCATAGCTTGGATTCCTGGCATGCCTTTAAACACCTTTCAGGCTTTTTAAAAAAGCTGGAAGCAAACAATCAGCATTATTCTGATATGCCAGCCTAGGATAAATATTGGTTTATCTTCCAAAAGCTGCCTGCACACGTGCACACACCCATAAACACTGCCACATACAGCAGACTCCCCACCTTTTATCAAACAAGCTGAGCTACAAGGCCAGCTGGACTTCCAGAACGTGTATTACTCTGATGGAGAGAAGCTCTTGGAATGATCCAGTACCTTTCAACAAGAACTTTCAGTAGTATAAGTCACATCCTGATGCTCTCTTCCTCTCTGAACTCCCTCCACCAGTATGTCTTCACGACTGAAGCTGTGGCAGGGGTTCCTTTCTTCATTGGTGATAGGTCTGGGTCCCAGTCTTGCCCTGACAGGATCACCACAACCCCTCCCCTCTCCCGATGCAGATATCCCGGTTGCCTGCACTGTTTTGAAGGTGTTAATCTTAATCTAATAAGCCTCATTTTATCCACTCTGCACATTAACCTTGGGCTGTTATTAGGCTAAGCACTCTGCTTTGTTGACTGGGAACACAGCTCTCCCATTTTTTTCTGAGAACAGTTCCTGGCTGCTCTCCACTTAGGAAGTGTCTGCAATCCTCTGTGGGTCCCTCCCGTGGAAACCAGTGGGAATTTTCCATCCATTCCAGTGGGAAGTCTCATGGATCACAATGTAAAATGATCCTTACCAATAGATGACCCATAAAGCTACCGATATCTCGTGAGCTGGAGGACTGCAGATGCCTTGTATCTTATAGAACACATGTCTAAGTGATAAAATTGAAACTAGGTTTCCTTCAGATCCCCGACATTCAGTCCAGACCCTTTGCTGACAGGCTATGGATTGAAAGATTTAAGACAATTGCAGACTACAGTTATTTAAGGCAACAGAAGGACTATTTCTTCAGGAACACTTTACCTGTTGTTGCTGCCTTTTACTTCTTTGGTCTTGCCCCGTAGTCCAGTAATAACACCCATCACCCTGCAGGGCAAGAAAAGCAGATTAATTATAGTCTAAGGTATGTAAAACATATGATAAACTGTGGCATATCCAGCAAAGAGTGAAATAGCAGGAAACAGCACTGGTAAAATACAGTATCAAATAGGTACAGTATCAAAATTCTTTCTCCTGCCTAGGTTCTTTGCTCTGCTTTTGTTCAGAGCTGGTGTAGAGTCCTGTGGACATATGGGTCATGTGTATACAATCCTTCCTGTGCTTCCTTATCTCTCTGTTGTGAGCTGTACCTCAAAAAGTACAGCAATGTCACAAGAGATTTGCTCCAGGGTGCTCCATCCAGAACTTTCCTGTAAGCTGTGCACCTTGGCATTGGAGGTGCTGGGAGGATGGATAGCTGAAGCTATCAAAAGTTACACACAGCAGCTGAAAGGTAAATATATTGCTAACAGGCCTGACTGATAGAACGAGATTGGGAACTAAAATAAAAGCAAGGAACAATCTTCTTCCATATCTGAGTACATGAAGGGCAGAAACACTTGGGTCCCTAGCTCAAACAAAACTAAATGGCAGATAACGAGCTATTGAGGCTTGCTTCAGTTTTCTGGGGAACTATTTGCTCTAGGATCAAGTACAACCCTGGGTCAGCCCTGCATCACTCATAACCACACATAACAATTCTGTTGGTCTGTTCAGATCTCATTCACATGTCTCAGAACTGTTCCATTAATAAATGACTGTACTATGCAGAGGATTGATTTAAAGTAATCAATTCTGACTAAACTACTAGCAACAGGATGAGAGTCAAAGGGCCATTATTACACTGCACACCCAGTAAAGCTTCAGATTTATCTGTTCTGATTAAAAAGACAGAAACCCAGGCTGCAGTGTTTTAAATAACTTAGTATTAAATAATAATCTTAGAGAAATATGACTCAGCTTTGTGCATACATTTAGTCTGCCTCTCTGGAAGCTCCTCCAGTTTGATCCTTTGGGATCTACTTCAATCTCTCTGGTCTTCAACTTTCGCTGGATAGTTGATGTCAGGTCAGCATCCCTAAAGAAATAATCCAGAGATATATAAAGCCTGGGATAATTAAGGCATTATCAATATTAATTAATATTGGTCTCTATACTTTGAAGACCCTGGCTGACTTGCAGCAGGCGTCCTGACTTCCATGCCCTGTAATTGAAGAATGCACAAGGAAAGGGGTAAAACATGGGAGTGTTACTGGGAAACTAGAGGGCTTCCAGCTGAACTGAGTTTTGAAGGTCTTGAAACAACAGTCTCTCTGGATACTGCAACCACAAAAGCTTTTTGAAAGTCACAACCCACGTGAGCAGTCTTGTCAAACAGTGCTCTCAAGGAGTGAGCTGTTTCACATCCCCTGGGCATCAGCCCAGAGCATCACAACAGTAACTCCTAGGTCACTGCCCATCAGAGCTCCACAACACAGCTATCCAGGCCATTCTGAATCTTGCAGACACACACAAGTATTCCTGGATTTAATTACCAAAGTTTGACTCTCTACAAACTTTTTTGGATCACCAAGAACCTGCAGCCTGTCATGAATACAATTAACCTAAAAGAACAGTTTCAGCATACAATAAAATGTTCTTTTAATAACTAGCAGATGGTTTGACTGGGAATTTGATCTGAAAATAACAAATTGCAGCCCTAGGCCAGTTTCCTCCAAAGGAATGCCTTGTGCTCTGGCTGCCATTCCAGGCCTCAATACACAGTACCCATTTAATCTTCAGCCCCAAAACAGACTCTCCCTGCAAGCACTGATGGAAAGGAGGTGTGAATTCAGCCAGCCACTGAGACCTGCCAGAAGGGCAGGCAGGCAGCACCAGTGCTGCCTCACCTTGTGTTTCAACAGAGCTCCTGGCACAAAGTGCACCCAGCAAGGGGTCACAGCTCTCTTTACACTGTCTTTGTGTGAAAAGAGAATTTTATTCTGGCTTACAAACTTTTTAGGGCTGGGACAGTTTCCTCTCTCTGGGTTTGAAAAACACCCAGAACAAAAAAGCCCTTTGACCCACTGCACTTAGTCACATATTTTTGCAGACGTAGGTAACATAGATCTGCTCCCTCCCTTTATCTCTCCCTTCCTCTGCTCCCTCCCTCCAAGAAGGTGAGTCAGCACCTGAAGGGGCTGTGTGCTGATCCAAAGGGAAGTTTTCCATTGGGAAAAACCCAACCTAATCTGTTATTGGTTCTCCTTTGGCGTGGAGCCAACGCCTGTGCCATGCTGCAGCCTGAGCATGGGACGGTGACAAAGGGAAACATCTCTTCTGAGGGAGTCTAGCAAGGACCACTTTATGTTCTGCTTTTTGATTAAGAAAAAGACAAAGCATTTTAATGACTCCATTGTCTTTATTTGTGTATCACAGGCTTGTGGCAGGTGAAGTTTAGGATAGGCAAGTTGAGTCTAAGGCAGAGTTGTGTTCCTGTTGGAGAACACGGCTACTGTTGTGAAAGCATGAAAAGAAACGGGCTGTTTCCATGCCCCCAGACTGTCAACATCCAGACTAATGGACTTTCTCACAGATTTTAATGCCCAAAATGCTTGGAATTCCTGCATTGGCACAGCTTTGGTCATTCAGTGGTGCTGGAAGAAATAAGCAAATGACAATTTTATCAGTGTCAAGGTCCCTGTACCCAGCAAGGAAAACTCTGTTAAATGCACCAATTTCAACCCCTGATTATGTTCCTATTTGATTGGTCTCGATGGATATTGTGGAAAACTTTTATGGAGCAACTCAAAGGAAGGAAATATTTGTACAGCTTTAAATCACCTTCATACTCCTCCTGTCCCATAACCCAAGCACAGCAGGTAGCACATTGGCATACAGTAGATGTCTTGTGGGACCACTGCACCATCACGTGTAAGCTGGGTACAGCTGCTACACAGTGGCTTCCTCTGACACCAGGCAAACCACTCAGGAACAGCTGTTCCAGATGTTTAGATGGATCAGATTTCTCCAAAGCACCTCAGAGCCTCACCCTTTCAATCCCACCAGGTAGTTTACTCCTCCTTCCTAAAAGAAAGCACTGTGCTCCTGCCTCAGAGGTATCACGTGGACCTGAGTTTCAAGGACAGAAAGGTGCTCATGCACTGGAACAGAAGCATAACCATGTGCTGAGCTTGTGACTTACGCTGGGTTTTTGAGAGCTGGTAGAGAGGCAGACCCGTGCAGAGTTGTTTAATGTGTTTGCCATAAACAAGCCATTCTTTGAGATTCCCAAGGAAGGAGTGGCCAGATTCAAACTGTACCCACACGTTATTTGGAGAGTATATCTTCTTCATAGTCTAAAAAGAAAAGGTTAAACATCATCAGTAAAGTAGCTCTGCTAGAACACCCTCTGAGAAAAATCCCCAAATCTCAAATCACCTCCCTTTGTCTCACAGAAAGCATTGGCTGAAGAAGCTACATGCTTTGAAAGAAGAATGAATATTTTCAATCTATTCAGAAACAAAGTTCACTAGATACTAATTCTGCACTGCTGCTAGGCTGTCACAAGCTGGGCCAGAGCTCAAGCTCATCTCCAGGCAATACTTCCAGTCTTCTTCATGAAACCTTTGCCTGCATAGGAAAGTTAAAGCCTGGTCCAAGTAAACTGATTTCTAAATCATGTTCTTTAGACAAAATTGTTTCAAGTTATGTCCAGGTCAAAATATCAGAGAATGACAGAAAGGAAAAGCCTGTTTGAACTCACCCTGCCTGGAAACAGTGAAATGACACTGTCCAAGGACAGGGGATCTCACAGGTCCCATCACCATGACAATGCACTAGCAAACTGCAGTGGGGCGTTCTGTGTGATATTCCCTGGAGGTCACTCCTTGTCAGACCTGCTTCACCTTTGCTAGCTCAGCAGAAGACACTCCTAAGGACAGTTGTTCTCCAAGGTGGAACAGAGGCTCCCATCACACCACACAGCTCTCACACACCAGACTTTCCTGCAAACAGTGCAGCTTTCACTACAAAGTCACCTGTCTTTCAAATGCCAGACGTCCAAGCTCTTTCAGCTCTGGGATGTATTCCTTGTTTATTTTCAGGATAAAGCAGGCCTTTCGTGAAAATAACCTTGTTGCAATATATCCCTGGGGTCAAAAAAAGGAGTTAGTTAATGAATTCCAAGCAGCTACCCCTCTGGGATTAAGTGTAGGAGGAATCTTAGGCTGACTTACCTTCCAGTAGTCAAAGATGGTATCGGAGGAGTAGAGGCCAGACCGGACATGGACTTCAGCAATGTGCTTCTCGTTGTGGATAGTCATAGTTCCAGCCACATACTTTTGGTCAGGCTCTTGCAGGACAAATGTCTTTGGTAAAAAACACAAAATCATTGCTCATCATCTGGCTTACACTTTTCAAAGGTGCAGTAGAACCAAATGCTCTCCAAATAAACAATTACGACTGCTACAGGTAAACACTAAATCCCTTAATGTCCCTCTGCCACTCTTGGGAGGCTCTTGAACTGGAGATAAATTAAGCAAGAGTGCATCAAGGAGAGAAAGGAGGGGACAGGGCTTCACTGCAGGCTAGGGAAAACCATCCCAGTGCATCCCAGGCATTTGGCACGGCAGCAGGGACCGGCAGGAGACTGCAACAGTCTTTAGCTTGAGCTACAGGGACCTACACCCCTCTGCTTCTTGTTACCATGCACCTGCACAGAGCTGCCTCTTGGCACCTTGTGCAAATGCTGGGTTTCTCTGCTCTTGGCAGTAAGCATCTTGTTAGTTTCTTCTGTGCTGTATTCACCTGTTTCTTCCTACTATATTCACCCTCTGCCAGGGACCCAGTACATGCACTAGAAGGTTTATCTGCCTACTTACTTTAAGTGCAGAAGCCTGAGTCCAAAAGACTCCCAGCAAAAGGAGAAGTGCAGCCTGTAAAAGGAAAAAGCATTTTCACTCGCCAGGAACACTAAAACACCCACTCTGTGGACTGAGGGAAGCAGCTGTGGCATCTGCTTGAAAAATTACCCTCAACACATGGGTTAGTTGAAAACAATTACAATTCTTCACTGTAAAATTCTTGCTCTTAGGTTCTCTTTTGCCTGTAACTGAAAAAGCAGAATGATAACTGAACCATTACTGGGTTTGCATTTTTCAGAAGTCCCTTCTCAACACCCTGTTAACTCTTGATTTGCCTCCACAATCCCCCTTCTGAACTGCAATCAAGTCCTGCACTCTGCTCAAATGATGCTTCCACCAACTCTAAGAGGATTACCACACACCCAGGGCAGGCCAGTTTTCCTCTGAACAGCCCAAAGAGGCAAGACCCAAATCAGAGTAGTCCCTGTGCTGTACCACTTACCACAGCATCTTTTCTACCCTTTTGTTTTTAAAAATAGGAACTTTTTATGCTATAAATTCAACAAAAAATGGATATACTCACAAATCTGTTCATTTTTCTTTCAGATAAGAGCAAGAGGCTGCAGAAAGTAAGAATGCAAGCAAATCCCAGAGACCTTCAACTTTTATATCTTGCTGAAGGTGTGGGAAACACTCGTCAGAACTTTTCTTTATGACTTGAACAAGTCGATATCTGCATGCCACACTGTGCTAAGCCTCATATCTGAATTTTTAGTTGGCACAGATAACCTGGCCCTGATACGTTTAAGGCACATGGTAAGGCAGCTTTTGTAAAATTAATCACTTGATAAATGGCTGTTATTTACTGGTTTAAGCTTTAGAGGAGTTCCCACTCTGGCTCATTCGATATTTTAAATATTTAACAGGATATCATCCAGAATTAAATGGCATAAGGAATAACTCAGCCATTCATTCATGCAAACACTGCGTTTGTCTGCTGAAATACAACCCCTAACAGCCTGATAGTCTGCAGACAAAGCCTGGAGAGAAACGCCTACATCCTGGTGGCCTGCATCAGCCTCATTCTTCAGCCTTTCCTTCCATCTGATATACACATGAACTCTTAACAAGAAGTGCTGCCTGGTTTTGATCCACCACCATGAGGTATATAACACACGTAACAAAATCAGTGACATAATTAGGAACAACAACTGTGCCTCCCATGACAAGCTGGGTAACTTCCTGCCCCCTCGGCATACCACGGGTACCATGGAACCTCAGAGGATGTGTGGGTCACAGAGGGTCACAGCTCCAAAGGAGCAGGGTGAAGATTCCTCCTGTAAAGCTACTGCTGTGTCCTGCATCCCATGGAAATGGCAATGACCACCTGGTTCGGCCATGAGAAGTGCTCTCCTGTGACTGTCACCTCCCCCAGCCTCCTCCTCCCCTGGGACCCCATGTCAGCCAGTGGGGGAACCCTGACAAATCACACTCTGCTAGAATGTTGTCATTGTGGCTGATTCCTGTCGCACAAAATGAGAGCTCAGCCCAACAGCCAACACATTTCTGTAACTGCAGTCACCAGAAAAGAGACAGAAGAGACTCAACTCTCTCTCAGCGAGCAGGCCTCAAGGAAAGAAAAGGAAGCTGCACCTATTTGCTTTATCCAACCCAGCTCTGCACAGGAAATGTTATCTCGAGTTGAACAAAGATGTGCTGCTAAGCAATATCCCAGAATGCATATAAAAAGACACTGAAGGGTTAAAGTACAAGCATGGATTAATTAGATTGATTTTATCCTCCTCTTGAAAGAGTAATTTCTAAAAAAGCATTTGGGTAATTAACATCCTTGCAAGGGAGAACATACTTCTTGCTTTCAATACTTGTGAACTAAGTGAAGACTCCCAAACTTTTCCCCAGGTAAAATCACTTCTTCCCCAACTGTTTCACTTGCAGCCAGGTTGGCACTTCAGGGAAACCAGCAGGACCTGGAATTTGAGTAATGTTCAGATCAAGTGATAGGTTGTTACCACACAGTGATGTTTATTGTCACAGGAAACTTAATATCTCCATGATTTTCACAAGGCCAAGTATTTTCGTACATATTCCAGTTTACCCTGATGAGACATGATTAAGAATTACTTAATTACTCTTAAAGAACACAAGTACAATCACCAGAAGAATATGGCCCATCGTTTGGCACTGCCATTCACTAAAAACCATTCAAACAAAAGAACCTTGGACATCAAATGAACAGACTCATTGTGCAATTTCAGCTCGTGTCCCATTACCAAAGAGCTTCAGCACACGGAAGAGATGGATTCAGTCAAGGTAAGGTGTGATTGCACTATCATAACCAACTCTCCTGCTGACGCATGCCTTTTTTTTTCATGTAACTTTTGTAAATATTTACATTATCAGGGAGTGAGCAGGTAGTGGGAGACAAGTAAAGAATGAAGCTACACCCCCAAAAAATCAACAAAATTCCCTCTGTTTCCATAGGTTTCAGCTGGGAATGCCCCACGCCAGGTGAAGAAGAGGGGGCACGGTCTAGAAAAATCTCTGTGCAAAAGGACAGGTCAAGCAGAATTAATCCCAGTCCTGTAGCTAAAGGAAAAATAAAAGAAATCAAGCTCCAGGGATGAATCCAGAAATAATTTAAGGGAGCTGCTGTTAGCCTTAGGAGGTTGCTGCAGAGTGGCACAAGAACTGAGTATGGAAATAGAGCACCTGGAGCAGAGTGCTAAAATGAGACTGAGACAAACCTGTACTGCAAAAGAACAGGCTCCTCCGGGTAAAATCCCTCCCTGCCCTTTTTTCCTGGATTCTACTACTGCCTTCACTCTTCTCACCAGCACTTTGCAATGGCAGAGGCTCTAGCTGTGTGTTTGCCACTCACTCCCCTCGCTCAGCCAGAAGCTGCCGGCAGATTTGAGGAGTCAGGACTCCAGCTGTGATGTGTTTCTGTAACAGCCAAACTGGCGATGGCTCTTGAAAGAAAAGGACAAAAGTGCTTTCCAATGCCTCGAGAATGACTCTGCAGGGACCAGCGTCCTGCAGTGCAGCTTCCCAGAGCCTTTCCCGAGCACGAGCCACTCCATTATATTCCCAGAGATGATGAGAGGATTTTGTAACATACCAAATAAGACTTTGAGGGGTTTCTGGAGACTAAGGACATCCCCGGCTCCGTTTGGAACCCCAAATCAATCACCAATCAGCAAGTCAGTCCAGTTAGAACAACTGTAAATCCTTTCCCTTAGCAATGAACTGCTTCCATTCACCAGATTTCACACCTCATTCGAAACACGAAGTGGGTGCAGAGCAGATGGAAACCAGCTCTGCACTCACAGTGCTGCCAGAAGGCAAAGCCTCTGCACTCCCCTGTTCGGAGCTGGGCATCAGTTGGTGGCAGAATGACAAGAATGTGACCCTAAGGGGTGTGCAGGAGAATCCAACCTCACCTTCCCAACTGCAGTAAGGGTCCCAGGCTTTCCAACAAGAGCTGCAGCAAGGATCCTCAGCACTTGGTGACAGTGGAGAAGTCTGTTCAGAGGCATTTGTCCATACTGACACTAAGCCCCAGCACGCCACCCTGGAAAAAAAAGAGGAAACTTTGTCCATAACCATGTTCACTACTTCCATGAAGAGGCTCTGAGAAGATACGTGCCTGAAGACTGGAAAGCAGATCCTCACAGAATGAGCACAGAATGGAAGGTTAACAAAAAAGCCTCACTAATTCCTATGACTTAGATCCAGCCTCATGATTTCCAGGGACGGAGCACGGCAAGATTCCCACCACCACTGATTCAACAGATGATACCAGCTACAGATAAAACAGTACTCCAGGTCCTTCGCCATGTAGGCTCAAAGTGTCACTACAGATTTTATTTGGCATCTGTTCCTTGAACATGAGTTTCACTCCCCCCCCCCCATTTAAAAGTTACCACAAAATGCATTAATCTTAACATGACAAGTTTCCTTTCGTTTCCCTGCGTGCAATGAATTCAGTTGGGCTGGTATCAAAGCCTCCTCTTATCAGAGCACTTCCCAGCAAGCCCGCCACGGTGCTGTGAGCACAGGGCACGTGCCAGTAAGGTAAACCCATCTGAAGGTTTGACTCTGGGCTATTGCTGTATAAAAAGTAAGAGTACACATCCATTACCAGCAGATCTTGCCTCCCCTACCATCAGAATGAAGTTCACTGTGAGTATACATCCCACTTTCTCACACAACTGTTAGGGCCAGGCAGTTGCAGAAACTGCTTTGAGTCTTTCTTGGCACCTCACAGAATATTGCTGGTTGGTGCAGGGATTACAGAGGAAAAACACCAAATGGATTGGGACTGCTGGGGTGTGATTTCACTTCCAGCAGTGGCTTCACTCCAACACGAGAGAGAGAAGTGCTACAAGGACAAGATGCACATGTAAAAGAGCTCAGGCTCTCTTAAGCAAAGTACTTTGACCCACCTCTTTTGAAGGGGTTTACCAGATGGGGGTAAGACAGTTTCTAAACCCCAGTCTTTACATTTTCCTCCTACCTGTGCCAAGCACACTGTAATTTATAGAAACTGATAATCTGATGGAAGCTGCTCATTAACTAAAAATTCTTCTGCACATCTGAATACTCTTCAGCCAGACCCTGCTTCAGAAAGTGCTGAGTGTGTACACAAAGTTAAGCAGGAAGTGTTTTCAGACAGCAAATAACTTGATGCAAGGTAAGCAGTCCCCATGTTCAAGTGCTGTGAACATCAAACGTTCCTTGCAAATCCATCAAATGCACAGCTCCATGCTGCTGGCCGTTTAGGGCTGCAAGATTCCCAGACTGGGACTGGCTTCCCAGACTCCCCTGTTGCTAGACCCACTGCTTTACTGAGGGAATGATTACTGGGAACCCAAAACCTGAAATCTCCTTTGATTTTTCCAAAATTCAGAACAGCAAGACAAACTTTCAGGGGCAGCATGGTGAAAACTCACATCCCCAGTAAAGCACCCACAGGGTGTGAGAGTTAAACAAGTTCCTGACCAAGCAGTCTGCTGCGAGGTGTTTTAAACCCTGGACTATCTCTGGGCTGAGCTTTGATGTGAATTTTTAACAGTATATTGATAGATGTCAGAAAGTTACTGTAAACCACAATTTTCACTGGAAATGGATTCCTATCTGATAATTGTCAGAGTCTGGCAGGTCAAAACTGGCCGAACTACAATCCTGTATTTATGAAGGAATAACAGCAGGAAACAATTATCAGTGACACGCAGACAGGGATACAAAGCACAAAATAATGTTATTTCAACACTTGATGCTTCCACACCTACCCTGAAAACGTTTATAAGGTGCAGGGGTCACAGTGCTCAGTCAGCCTGCACAAGGATCAGCTCAGCAGTCAAGATGAAGTTCACTGTGAGTATCACACTCTTTTTCCTCCCTCCTGAACTCCAACCTGCACTCAAGCCCTTGCCCTTCTCTCTCACAAGTGCCTTTGCCTGCCTGTAGAAACAAGCTGTTCTGGGGCAGGTCTGTCCCCTGCAGAGGGAGCAGTGCAGGCCCTGTTAGCCTGATCAGCTGGAGAGGCAAGGAGCTTTTTCAAGCCTTACCTGGGCGTTATTCCCTCCACAGGGAGTGACCCATCTCCTTTCATGTCAGTGCCTTCACAAAACTGCAGCAACGCTCTAATGGAGCAGCTGCTTTCTTGGACACTTTCAGTCCTTTCCTCTCATTCGTGGGCAATGTCTGCAGAGGATGAGAGAGGTCTCAGAAGCCCCTTCAGGTTCAGCTCTTAAAGCAGCCACCAACCCTGTGTCTGGTTTGCTGCCTTCTAGGGGAAAGCTGGGATGACTCCCTTTAGATGAGTATTGGAACTCCAGCAGGAGAGCAGCAAAGGACCCCAGGAGTGCACTTGGGCACCAGAGTGGGAAAAAGGCACGAGGATTCTTGGGACTGGATTGGCCAGAGCTGCAGTCACACTTTGTGTCCTTTCTCCTTTCAGCTCGTGGCTGCTGTCCTCCTTGGCCTCGTGCTGACTCCGGCCCTCAGCAGTGTCCAGGGTGTTGTGAGTATTGACCCAATTGCACACTGTCACGGGTGAGGGTTTGATGCACCTGAAGAATCCCTCTGAAAGGGATTAGCAACAGATGAAGCTTCATATGAAGTTGTAAAATGGCAATTTAACAAAGTTGGAAGGCAAAGTTCACGCTCTTACTACAGGGGAGAAACATAGAAAAGAAAATCAAGGGAGAATTGAGCTAGAAAGATTCACACAAAGAGCAGGGACAAACTGGGAAAGGGGAGACCCTCTGACCCTCCAATTGAGATTTCTGGCCAGTCTTGTTTTAGGGTCCTGCTGACTACACTGGGTTGTTGCAAAATGAGTGACTATGGATCCTACACAGCTTAGAAGTAGCAACCATTTAAGTTTCTATGAAACCTCTGTGATCCTGGAGAGCTCCAAGGGTCTCTCTCAGGATTGCTATTTCTAGGATGATCGACTTCAGTCAGTCTTTTTTTGTCCACTATTCTTATGAGGAAATTCTTTTCTCTCCCAGGTTGAGGTGAAAACTGGACAGGAGGTCCCTGGACAGGGTGACACAGAGGTATGGTTTGGGAACACCTCGTCCTCCCAGCTCACTGCCTGGCTAGCTGAGACAAGAACACAATGTTGGCTGACCCTGACACCACAACACGGCCCAGCGGGGGCTGTACCACCACACACCACCACTGCTGCTCCTTCTATCCTCCCTGCTTCTTGAGCTTTCCCTGCTTCTCTCCCCATCCCTTTGGAGGAAAGGAACCTACTAACTCCGAGGTCTGAAAGTGCCACTGAATTCTGTTTTCTACCTTCAGTTTCCAGAGGTGGCCAAGAAAAACACCATTGTTGTTGGCAGCCAAATTCTGAGCATCAACTGGCAATATCATGCGGCTTCTATCGAGAACACCACCCCCCAGATGTCATGGAAAACCCTTTGGAACTACAACATTGTGAGTGGCAAGCAACATGCATTTTCAGACAATGGACAGAGGCCAGCTCCTCTAAAGCTGCCCCAAATGCAAGATGTGTTTCTTTATTCTTATCTTATGGAGTCCAAGCTCTGGGAGGAAAACTACCTGCATTTATTACCTTTTGAAGACAGACTTTGTTCTGGGATTTGGTACTGAATCCCTGAATCCCTAGTGGTCGATAACTTCTTTTCACAGGGTGCTATTGCAACCAGAGTGCTGTCAGACAGAGCCTGCTACCTTTCCTTGATGGACAAAATGGTGATGCCCACCTTTGATGACCTTCCCAGGCTGGCCGAACAGAACAGGGTAAGTTTCAAAGGGAGTCCTTGTCTGTAAAGCTGTGCAGTCCTGCAAAGGACACTGATGTCAGGGACATTGCTATTTGCAAAACTTTTAAAGCAACAGGTGCTTTAAAAGCCATTAAGATCACACCACTGATGATCAATGTCAGTGACTTTTTGCACTGGAACAACGTGAAACCTTTCAGGAGTTCAAATGCCCTGCTTCAGATGCTTGCAGGGGAGGGGTTCCTGTGTTTTCAGTGTTGTAGAATACTCAGATAAATGTTTTTAGGGTGTTTCCAGGTGACCAAGTGCTCAAGGAGGAAACTACCTTAGAAATTCCTTTGAAACAAACAAAGCTCTCTGGAGCAGCCCAGAGAGAACTGCCCCACTAAACCACTCGGCCTTCTGAAGGAGGTCAGCAGTGTAAATGGCTCTGCCAAGCGTGGCTGCTGTGTCCTCTGTGGCTCCCCTTTGGAAGGCTGAACGGACAGACTTCTCCTCCTGTGCTTCCAGGTTACAGCCTGAGTACCTCTAGTGTGTGAGGCTCGTAAGCCACAGAGGATATGATTCTGTAGGAGGTCTCTGTTAAAATACTGGCTGCTCTACTCTTTGCATGGTCAGATGGCTAAAGGAGTTTCCAGGTCCCTTTGGCCTCCCTCAGGAGATCTGCCACAGGAGCTGTCCTCAATGCTTGCTAAGGGACCCAGAGCCACATAGGGGATTAAAAGACTGCACTGAATTGAGCTTTGAGGAGACCCCAAGCACTCCAGAAACAGGAATGTGCATTGCAGTAAACGGACTGAGGTGCTGATCTTGCTGAATGATGGTATTTGCTGTTTAGTTCTTACAAGATCAGATACGGCCTTCCAAGCAAGTCACCTACGTGATAAAGAAACCCATCCAAAACATCCAGTCTTTTGGACAAGAGGTCTTCAATATGTGCAAAGGACTCACAACCTACTTGACCCATGAAGTTCACAGTAAGTTCAAAGCAAATTTATTCTGTCTGTAACTAAACAGGCTTTTTAATTTTCCCATTTGGGGAATAATACACAAATGCTGCTGTTCCTGCTAGAGATGGACACAAACCAGGAACCTCAGGAGTTCAGAAAGGGCTCAGGATCTCTGGAGATCAGGACTGGAACAGCCTTCAGGCACAATCTCCATAAAGATCAGATGCAAATCCTTACTACTCCTCTTAGTAAAGTTTAAGGTGGCTTAAGTTTTGACCCAGAATCGTGTACACTGACCTCACCTGTGAGGCCAAGGTAAAGACAAAGGGTATTCCTAAGAGGAATACCTTCAGGTCAGAGGTTACTGAGCAGTTTACCGAGGAATCCCCACCAAACACCAGTGTTTCACAATACACAACCAAGCTCCTTCAGTCCCTTTAGGTTTTTCAGAGGTGGAATGACCCCATTTCCAGGACCCACCGACGATCAAAGCCTGAGGGGCCCATTCAGCACCCCTGCAGTACAATGCACAGTTCCTGTCAGACCACAACGTGCTGAAGAGCACGTCTTTGTGATCATTTATTTCTGAGTTATCCCGTTGAGTTTGGTGACTACGAAAGAATCTTTCTCTCACCCATGTAAAATATCTCTGTTGCAGCAATCATTGAAAACATTGCTCACTGGGAGCGATAAAAAGATGCTGCTGTAGAGCACCAGCTATGGTGAAGACCAGGATAAATCCATGGTCTTGCTGAGAGTGCCATAATCACACTTTGATCACTTGCAATAGAATTTCTCTTATGGTGGGGGGGAAAAAAGAAAGAAATTATTTTCACATATACATAAAGGAGATAAGTTTTAGTGCAAGGAGTTAATCCTGAACAGCACCAAAGCACTCTGCCCCTTACTGCAAACCCTGGCATGAGAGAGACTCTCCCCAGACCACACGGGATATTGTGCTCTGACAGAGCTGCATCTCCACCTACTCACATTTCCTTTGCTTTGAGGCTTGCTTTGGTCCTTGAGATGGCTCAGTTTGATTACACATGAGAATGCAACATCATAGGTATTGAGGGTTGCCACTGAGTGCACAGATCACAGATCACACCATCCTCAGTATTAATTAATTGCATTTCTTTCTTTCCCCCATTTCTACAGAAACCAAGTACACTCTCAACCAAGCATGCACCAGACTTAATGTCCTGCACATCTTAGACCTTGTCTACTGTCCTCACAAGGTCAAGGGCTGAGCATCTCGCCTTTCCTGAACCAAGTACAGACGTTTGAATGCTGCTGCACAAAGCCAGCCCTGATGCTGTTCTTCCCCAAGACCTCCTCTTTTCAGGGTGTCNCAGGCACAATCTCCATAAAGATCAGATGCTGCTGTAGAGCACCAGCTATGGTGAAGACCAGGATAAATCCATGGTCTTGCTGCGAGTGCCATAATCACACTTTGATCACTTGCAATAGAATTTCTCTTATGGTGGGGGGGAAAAAAGAAAGAAATTATTTTCACATATACATAAAGGAGATAAGTTTTAGTGCAAGGAGTTAATCCTGAACAGCACCAAAGCACTCTGCCCCTTACTGCAAACCCTGGCATGAGAGAGACTCTCCCCAGACCACACGGGATATTGTGCTTTGACAGAGCTGCATCTCCACCTACTCACAGTTTCCTTTACTTTGAGGCTTGCTTTGGTCCTTGAGATGGCTCAGTTTGATTACACATGAGAATGCAACATCATAGGTATTGAGGGTTGCCACTGAGTGCACAGATCACAGATCACACCATCCTCAGTATTAATTAATTGCATTTCTTTCTTTCCCCCATTTCTACAGAAACCAAGTACACTCTCAACCAAGCATGCACCAGACTTAATGTCCTGCACATCTTAGACCTTGTCTACTGTCCTCACAAGGTCAAGGGCTGAGCATCTCGCCTTTCCTGAACCAAGTACAGACGTTTGAATGCTGCTGCACAAAGCCAGCCCTGATGCTGTTCTTCCCCAAGACCTCCTCTTTTCAGGGTGTCCTTGATGCTTCAGATGCTCAGTTAGTGACCAGACTTTTCAAATAAAGACCTCTAGCATGGATTAACTCTGGCTGCTTTCTCATTACTATGACCTTATCAAGCAAGCATCAGAGGGTCTCCATGACAAAAAAGGCACATGGAGTTCAGACCTCCTTTCCCCTTCCCAGGGAAACACTCTCACATGAAAGACCTTTGTGCACGAGGCAGGAAAGGGAGAAAGAGTGAAAGACGGAGGATGCAATGAATCTGCAGCCTTTAGGGGAAGAGGAGTTGAGTTTGGGGTGTTCTGTTCCTAAAACAGAGTCCTCTGTTTTTCTCAGTGCATAGCAGGGACTGGCTCAAGGCACCACGCTGCACACTCAGGTGGATGAAGCTTTGCTTCTGAGATGCCTGCCCAGTGTAAACGCAGTGACTGATCCCCAGGATCCCCAAGATTTCCTCCCCAACGCCTCCAACTCAGCCTTGAAGACACAAAAGCAGCAGCTTTTGTTTTCCTTTAATGCTGCCACTGCCCTGGGCAGCCTGGGACACACCTGGAGGGGAAGAAATTGTTCCTCAGCTCCAACCTAAACCTGCCCTGGGGCAGCTGGAGGC
>VWZY01008570.1:206461-218506 GCA_013399075.1 Chloroceryle aenea | reverse complement strand
CTGCGTGGGGTCTGGCAGGATACAGAGGCCGCCCAGGAAGAAACCAGACAAGGCCCTGTACGTCCCCAAGGCGATGCGCAAGAAGGCGGAGTGGGGGGAGCGGGAGAGCCCGGCGGCAGCTGGCACCGAGCCGGGTGGAGATGTGGCACAAGAAGAGGAGATCTGCCCTAAAGCTTCTGCTGGGGACAACCAGGAGGAGCTGGGCAAGTCCAAAGGCAGCCCAGGAGGTGTCTCCTTGGCTGTTGACAAGCAGCAGGAGCCTGGTGAAGAGTGTGTGTCAGGAAGAAGTAAGGATGGCACAAAGGATGAATGTCCTCTGCTTTGTGTGTCGTTAGAGAATAGCGATGATTTTTTGGGGCAGGAAAGTCAGGATAAAGACTGTTCCAATTCCCTTTCTTCTGTACACAATAAAAACCCAAGTGAAGCAGGAGGGCAAGATTCAAGCTGCGACAATACTCCTCTACCAGAAGGCACCAAAATCCTCTGCCAGCTGCAAGCTGGGGACCAAACCAGCCGGGACACTGGTGTGTCAGAGGGTGACAAAACCTCCTCCCTCTCTGAAAGCTGCAGCAGTAGCTGCTCTACAAACCTGGCCGTAGCGGTGCCGCCGGTGCTGGGAAACCAAGATGAGAGCTGCGCCGCTGCTGCCAAGAGCCTGGAGAGCACTGGGAACATGTCACCACCTGAAGAACAGGGCAAGGACTTTGTGAATGCTGGCGTGGTGAAGGGAGGCCCAAGCTTCTCAGAACTGGAAAATCAAGACCAAGAGTGCCACAGTGTTGCCCACGTGGAGCATACCCAAGACCAGAACCCCTCAGAAGCCCAAAATGAGCCTCTGGCCACACCTCAGCCAGTCAATGGTGCTGAACCATCAGCTCCTGAGGAGCAGAACGAGCGCTGGGTGGATGCTCCTGTGCAGAACCAAGGTGGGAAGGTGGAAGAGGAGGACAAGGAGAGCGTGGGCCGGTGGCATGAGCTGCGTTTGCCCACGGGCGATAAAGAGAGCGCGGCCATCTGCGAGCAGAGCAGCCTGGAGGATGACTGCACCACAGAGCTCTTCGCAGAGGTAGCTCCTTGATGTGGGGAGAGACTTTGGGGAAAAGAGGGTGGCTCAGGACTCGGCCTGAGGAGAAGGTTTCAGACTGTGGGAGGAGAGTCCCTGAGTTGGGGCTGCCCCAGGCGGCTGCTGAACCTGTTGGCAGGAGGGTGGCCACAGAGGTGGGGCCCTGGGGGATTGCTCTTTGAAGTGGAACCTGCTCTGATTACTAATTTATTTAATTTTTTTAAAATGTATGCAGATTGTGGGCTACTTAACCGTGAAGGACATAAGCATTGAGAAGATCAGCTTTGATTATACCAGCTATGGAGAAGCTCAGGTCAGCGAGGGGGATTTTGGCCATGTCACAGAAATCTATGACTTCTCCCCGTCGCTGAAAACGGAGCATCTGTTGGAAGTGTTCTCGGATTTCCAGTGAGTACCTCTCCAAGAGCCTGACCACATCACGGGCATGAAGGGACCAATGTTCACACTTCTGTCTTATGCTTTTTCTGTACCTTAAAGAACACTTTCCTGCAGTTTCTGCATGATTTAAGCCACGGCTGGTTCTCAGTTATTATGTGCAGGTTTACTCCTAGTGCTCTGGCTGCAGTGACAGTCTTCAGGTGCTTTTCAGGAGCTTCTTTGTTATTGTACCCCAGTGCCCAAGTGAATTGACATACCTAAGTCTTCACTTACGTAAATCTTTGCAAGAAAAAGGGCTCAATCTGCTGCTGGAGATAAGATTTGTAATGTAAATATGGGGACTGGAGCCTTGTGCCTGAGTGATGCTGGATCAGCAGCAGTGACCAGCTCTGAGCAAGTTGCTTCTGCCCACGTGCAAAGGCCCAGGGGCTGTAGACACCTCTCCTTGTTTTCCTCCCACCATCCGCCGCCTCCTCTCAGGGCATTCCTGGGGGGTTAGATGTGAACACTTAACCTCTGTGGATCCCTTTAATCAAAACCCAGGATTTATATTTTAAATCACCTCCTTTCTGTGGGGTGTGTTTCCTCCTCATTGTATTTTTGCTGCTCACTGGGAGAGTGAAACCGAGCTGAAAATGGATGGATCTCATCTGAGCAGTCAACTGTACTTCCTGTGCTGCCAGAAAATCTTTGAGCTCCCTGCTC
Source organism: Chloroceryle aenea (assembly GCA_013399075.1). Lineage (NCBI taxonomy): Eukaryota > Metazoa > Chordata > Aves > Coraciiformes > Cerylidae > Chloroceryle > Chloroceryle aenea. Next base: position 216,339 of record VWZY01008570.1, on the reverse strand, counting down.
CCAAACTCACATTTTCCACTGATGGTTGATTAGATTTTCACACTGGGCTCTTCACCCTCAGCTTTGTAAACCCCCTGGATAAATCACTCGCTCTTTATTGTGTTTGAGCAATTGCTGCTGTTTGTAAAGTGCTGTGTAAATGCCAAATAACATCTTTGTGTTACAAGACAGGTCTCTGATTTTGGCCAAGGGTGTCTTTAGAGGAAAAGGAGAGTTCCTGGGGGCAGCTGATGTGGAGGAATTGTACATTGTGGCCTTGAAAGGGCCATAGCTGATGTTCTTCTGTTCCTTCCTTCTCTTTCCCCTCGCGTAAAATGAGTATAAAGCTTTGAGAAGCACCAGCTGTCTACATAAAAACACTTGAGGATGAAGTGGCTGATGGGTTTTAGTGTGAGGTTTGTTGTTTGTTTTTTTTTCTTTCTTACTAATGAATCTCATTGTCTTTTCACTCTAGTGAGAGTGGTTTCAAAATCCACTGGGTCGACGATACGCATGCGCTGGGAATCTTCTCCAGCCCGTCTGCAGGTAGGGTGGCTTGAGCTGTGGCTGCAGCACTGCTGGGGTCTCTCTGCTTCAGGTTTTTAGACAAAATTCCTCCTGCAAGTGTAGAGGAACATCCTGGGGACCTTAGGGGGGTGGTGGCACAGAGGTGAGTGAGCCACCGAGCCTCCCAGCAGGCTTGAGATAACTCATTAGATCTGAATAATAATGCTCAGATTATTCAGTGTAGTTATTAGACCATGGAGTGATTTTTGTGATTAAAGCCACCAATATTCAGCCTAATTTCTCTCCTCTTTTGTCCTTTGAAGCATCTCAAGCCCTGGGGCGACGTTATCCCTCGGTAAAGATCCGGCCGTTGATCCACGCAACGAAGCAGTCTAAAGTCAAGGCGCTGCAGCGACCAAGTAAGACAGTGTGGTTATAAATTATTATCAGCAGCATTTCTTGCTTTACCAGTTTTCTGGTCATGATGGCAAGTTAAGGGAGGAAATATATCTATATTAAGGACCAGTGTTTCCTTTTCTGTTCACTTCTTTGCTTTTTTGGCCTTAGCACAGCGAGCTGTTGTGCTGAGGCTTCAATGAAAGCCTGCAAAGTGCATTTTTCTCATTGTCTTCAGCCAACCTGTCAGCCAACCTGCACCAGTAAGGGTGGTTTCTGCCTGTTTGCAGCAGCAGTGGGCACAGCTCAGTGTGATGACTGAAATATAAACAAGACCACCTTACATTCTGCTTGCAGGAGGGAGAGCTACACTCAGCTGAAGTTCTCAGTCGCTCTTTCTCTCCTGTTGTATGAGGAGTGAATCAAAAGAGCATCAAATCCTGTTGCTTTTGGGTTCCTCTCCAGTGCTTTGCTGAGATTCAAGCTGAGTCCTTCCCATGTTCTCTGCTCCTCCTGTGAAGTTGTTCAGCAGATTGGGTGGAGCTGGAGCAGTGACTGGAGGAAGCTGAGACCTGGGCAGTGCCCTGAGCCTGCCCAGGGAGTCTCTCTGCCCAGCTAATAGAGGAGACAAAGCCCATAGCAGTTCCATTTCATGGTTGGTACAATTTTATTCAGCATCAGGTGAAGGACAAAATGGTTAAGCTTAGCCATTAGCATTTTTATTGATTTTATTGCCTTTTTCAATCATATGGTAATCAGTTATACTTGCCACAGTTAAAGAAATGCCATGAATCTTGTAGCAGTAGAGACTTTGCTGAAGGTAAAACTACACTGTTATTTCTACAGCACATTGCAGGTGAAACAAATGTCAGCAGGAATGCTTTCAGGGGACACTGTCACAGCTCCAAGTTCCTGAGTTTTTAAACCTGCTCGATTTAAAGGAAACAGCAAAGAACAGGGTTTGGTTTCGTGCTCTCCCCTCATCTGCTTCCATCCACACTCCTGATTCTTGCTGCTGTAGCCTCTGGGCAAAATTGAATCAGGGTGGAAACTCCTCCTGGGGAACTTCAGCTATAAACTCTGTATTCAGTTTAAGTTGCCATTTTTTTGTTTCCAAACACAGATTTGGGTATTTCTTAGCTGACAGTGTCTCTGGTTTTTTTTTTTTGTTTGTTTGTTTGTTTTTTTTTTGTTTTTTTGTTTTTTTCTGAGCTTTATCAAGTGGCAGTTTTATTTTCCAAGCTGCAGCTGCTTTGGAGTCTGCCCCTTTTCTTCAAGCTGCTGCTAGGCTGCCTTTTATTAATAAAACTTCTGATAAAAAGCAAGCAAAGCCCCCATCACTAACTGGATAATCAATTTGCAAATGGTTGCTGATAAATGATTCAGTAATTGCCAGCTGCAGACTGCTGTGGACTCAGCAAAGTCGTGGTGCATTCATTTCTCATGAGATGGAACTGTAGCAAGAGCTGGGTGTCTACCAGAGAAAGGAGGTTGCTGGCCAAAGGGCTTTCCCAAAGCAGCCAAGACAGAGCTGGTTTTTTAAATGCTTTTTTCCTTGCTGCTTTCTGAGGATTTCAACTGCTGGGTTTGATTAGTCTCAACTGAGATCAAACTTTCCTGTGCATGGATAACCTGGTCGGACTGTGTGTGCCTTCATTCTGTTCTCTGAGCTGTGACTGTGGGGAGGAAGCTGCTCCCAAAAGCAAATGGGAACAACTCTCTACCACTACTCCATCACAGCTAAATAGCTTAAACTGTCATTGAAAAATCTTCAGTGCCCATTTCGAGGCACATCTTTGAGGGAAAAGGGAGAGGGCTTTCATGCTTTGCTCATGCTCCTGGGCTAAGAAAATAGAAACCTTCTGCCTCCCCGTCCTACACTTTAGCCACCAGACCATCACTGAACAAGCACTGACTTAATGATTTTCACCCATTTTTACCTAGAGCTCCTTCACCTTGCCAAAGAAAGACCCCAGACTGACACGGCGGTGGCGAGGAGACTGGTGAGCCGGGCTTTAGGGTTGAAGCACAAGCAGCAGGGCGGCTCAGGCGCCGACACGCTCCTGCCAGAGAGCTTGGACCAGGAGGAATAAACCATCTCAGCTCAAACCACCAAAAGATGTGTAGATGAGCATGGCTGTGATATTAAACTGCATGCAGAACACTGAGTTGCCACAGGGATGTTCTCCGAGCGGTTAGCACCGGCCTTCTAAAGTTGGGAAGGGAAAAAGTTCATTGTTAAGGAGCCCTTGATCTGGAGAGCTGCTGTCAGCTCTTGGTTTCAGAGCATCTCTCCCTGCTCTGTTTCAAAGCATCTGTTACTCAAGGTGGCACTTGCAGAACGTAAAGCTGCTTACAGAAAAGCCTGCTCTAGAGTTACAAAAAAAGAATAAAATGCATTCCAGGAAGAGAATTGGATCTTGTTGGGCAAAATTCAGCTGTGAGCAGAGCAGAAGGTCTGCAGGAGTCAAAAAACCTGTTTCATGTTGAATGTGTTGTCATGTTGTTGTTAAAGTGTCCCACAAAACATTGAACACCAGAGAGTTTCAGGGTTTTTCCTTATTTACCTGGTGGCCAAAGAGCGTGCCTGGCTCTGGCACCCTACTAGCAAGGGCAGGTGGCAGACCCTGACTAGGAAGAGAAAACCACACCTGGGCCTGCTCTGATGTTGCCAGAGCCTGGCATTGAGAGATGATGTTGTGGCAGCAGTGCTAGAGCATCCAACACATCTCACACTCCCCTCGTGCTGCACAGCCTGGAGTTTCCCAGCATCCAGGAGGCTAAAAGCCTTTGCTAGATGCCACCATCTGGACCACTGGATAAGTGACAGAAATGCTCTTGCCAGGCATTAGCACAAGACTTCTGTGTTCTTCGAGCCTCACAACATCCCTGTGAGGTAGGTTACGGAGAGCACACATTAGCTGGAGCCAGTTTCAATCACCCCATGGATGGAGAGGGTCAGTTTTAAGTATCCTGTTAACTTCAGCTGCTTGTAGAAGTCATCCGTACAAACACAGCAGGGGAAAACACCACTTCAGTACCAGGAATTGTGAACAGGGCCCTAAAACTTCTCATGGAGCAGAAATACACAAATGGCATATAACATTGTTCTGGGTAAATGTTTTTATTCAAGTAGCTGTGTTTAAATCTGTAGCAACGCGCGTCCTCAAACAAACAGAGGAGCACGCTCAGCACCAGGGGGAGTTTACCAAGTGTCAGAGACAACTTGGGTGGGCCAGGGACAGTGCAGCTCCAGGTCCCCAACGATGAAAGCCATGAAATTACCTCTGTGAAGCAGTGATGCCAATGCCTTAACTAAATTTATCCTTTAAAGAAGAGACAGGGTGAATATCCATCTTTGAAGGCCATACTGCAATGGGTGTGGGTCTGTCGGGCGAGTAGCTTCCTGGGGAAGGGAATTCTTGATCCCGTGGACTCAGCATCAGGATATCTGCAAAGTCTTTGTGATGCTCTAAGAGCTGTGACTTCAGGGACCCCCGCTGCACTTGTAGGAAACAGTCCTGCAGGAGCTGCTCCGCTCCAGAGCTGGTGTTGGGAGTTGATTGTTGAACACGAGACTTTCCGCGTGCTATTAAATTACGCTTTCTACTGTTCTGCTCAGAAAAAGCTGCTCCAATCTTTTCTTTTCCCTTTCCTGTATTTCTTTGCTAAAGTGGAGTAAGGAACAGGGCAGTACTGAGGAGGAGCTGCGTTCAAGAAGCAGCATCACAAATGGAGGTGTTTGCATCAATGGTGTGTTCCAGCTTGAGTCAAAGAGCTTAAAAGATACTGAGATTACTGCCTTGATGAAAACAAACAGTAAAGACACCTTGAGGTTCTTGGTAAACTGTGCTTGCTGCAGCCTGGACCTACGTTCCTGATTAAAGGTGGTGCTGCAAAGTGGAGGCAGAAATCTTTGGGGAGAAGGTTGGAATGGTGAAGGAATGGAGCCGAGTAGAGTTTCAAAGCCTGCTCCTGACTACCTCAGTAGTAGGGACTGGAGCAACCAGAGACACAGGATGGTCTGAGCACCTAAACTGGGAAGGAAGGCACCTTTAGGAAATAATTTACCTGGCTAATTGAGAGTTTGATTGTTGGCTTGATTGGGTGGTGGTGCAGTGGTTAGGGAAATCACCTCGCTTCTTTAAATAGTGGGGTGGGAGGCAGCACTCTTCTATCGGGTGGCCACCCTGTTATTTGTGAGTCCACTGAAGTGATCAAACTTCTCTTCTGTTTCCTCGCTGAAAGAGCCACCTGGAAAGGGCAGAGAAAGAGCACAGGCCTGAGCAGGAGGCAGCTCGAGGACATGCTGGGCTCGTGTCCGCTGCAAAAGGTGCGGTGAAAGCAAAGGGCTCAAAGCAGCTACTGGAGGAGCAAAGATGTTCCTGGGCTAATCATTAATTAAATCTTACCATAACTGGAACAGCCAAGACTCCCCAGGAGTTCTGCATTTGGAGGAGTAGACTCCAAACTACCCTCAATTTCACTGCAGAAATGAAGGAGCTGTGAAGCAGCCTCCTCCTCGAGGCCGAGGGCAGGTGGGGTCTCTTACCTCTTTGTAAGGAGACCCGTGCCCTGACTTATGGCTAGCTGAGAGACAGAAAAAGCTGAGTACTTCTTAAAATAAATAAAAATATTCCCAAGCTCAGCCAGAGGTCTTGTCCAGCACTTAAGTGCCTGTTCAGCCAAATGAAGTGGGTTTGGCTTTTCTGAACTAGGTCACAATCGAGCGTGACACCAGACAAGTGTTTGCTTCAGAAACCAAAACAGCCAACAAATTCAGGAGAAAAATCTGTGGTTATACGGAATTTTTTGGGAAAAACACTCCTGGAAGAACACCCAGCTCTGGAAATTGTCTTCACCACTAGTTTTATCTGGAGGTTGGCTTGCAGTTGCTGTTTATTTTCTGTGGTAAAACCAGTTGGTCTTAAAGAGCCCCCACCTTAAATTCTGTTTTAAAATGCTCTTGACAATTGTTTGTTAATGCAAACTGAGACTCATTTGGCCTTGATATTTTCAAGACCAAAAAAACCATTCCAGCTGATAATGTTTTATGTGTATTAAAGAAAACAGGCAGCTTTCCCTCGCATTCAAGGGCCAGCAGAGCATTTTCATTTTGGGCTCGAGCAGAGGGCTGCTCTCCACTCACTGCTGCTCTCCACTCGCTTTTCAAGGCAAGGAGCTTGGGCTCTGCAGAGCTTGGTCCCAGTCTGGTAACAACTGGAGTCTCAGAAGGGAGTTCAGTTGTTTTCCTGGACCTACAAGTTCTTAGTTTGCAGTAGAGTTTTCCTTATACCCGACCAGTCTTGAGAGGTAAAAATGCTCCTTTCCTTGTGGGAGAGATTGAGCTGGAGCAGCTGGGTTTTTGACCAAGCCTGAGGGATTTCTTTTGAGTCGTGCCTAGGGAGCCCTTTTCCCAGTGCTGTGCTCACTGCTCCAGTAACATGTAGGAGGCAGCACAAAGTAACAAACCCTTCAACCCCCTCCATTTACTCTTGCCTGTAACAGAGACACTTCAGTGTCTGATCTGAACAGCCTACAACAAAAAGCTAGGTTGGGCTCTGTGTCCTTCCAAGCAGCTCGTTGCAGTGGAAGCACAGAATTCCCAGCACAGAGGCAGTGACACAGGCTGACCTAAGCAGGACTCCCTGCAGAAGTGACCTCACCTATGTGGCAGTTGTACATCCAGATGCGCTGCCCGTCGTACCGGCTCCTGCACTTCATCACGTTGTTGGAGTAATCGGATTCTGCAACCTCATAGTTGGGGTTGATGACAACCTGGGGCGTGATGGGGAAACAGCAGCAAGTTCTTTAAAGGTGAACTGGAGACACGTGGACTGAGACACAATCATTTTTCACTACTTCACAACACTTCACAAAAACTCATTTTGCAAGGAGATGGAAAGGACTTGATTAGGTCAGATTAAGATCAAACCTTCCCCCGTGCACCCAGACGAGCCCTCAGACATCTCCACATCCCACACCACAGCAGTGTAGATAAAAATAACTCCTCCTTCCTTCCCCCCTCCCCAGCTCGAGTGTTCTTAGACCCAAAAAATTCCCACCCACTCGCACAAAACCAAGCACAGGCACAGCCTGAACTCCTCACCCAAACACAAACAGCACTTTTAATCCCTGAGTGAGGTGAGTGTTGCTTACAAACAGCTCAGAAGCTCAGTGCAGACCAACCCTGGGATGCTGTGCACGTGTACACACACACACACATGTCAATGTGTGACGTGCAAGGCAGGGGGCTGGCAGCAGTAGCTGCGTGTGGGTTGTGTGGGACTACTGAGGATTAGCTGGACATGGATTTCTTCAGGTTATCATCTCTAGGCTGTGGATACTGGCCCCTATTTTTTACTTGGGTGAAAAAAATCTGTGTGATCTGGTACTGCTTTGTTCTCCTGTCAGGTAAATATCAACAAATTCATACCCAAATAAACCCATCAGTGACAGTGCAGACATCCCCAGGGGGTGAGAGAAAAGCCACAGCAGTGTCTCCAGCCCTCCTGTCCTCCCCATACCTGGAAGAGGTAATCGCCTGGCGGGACGTCGGTGATGTCGATCCACTGGCAGTCGATGTCGTGCCGGTACACGTCCCAGCAGCCAACGGTGATGCCTTGTTCACCAAAATTGGCACATTCGTACTGTTTTTGCACATCTGCAGGGGAAGAGTTGAAGGCAGAAGGTGTTACAGTCACAGCAGGTCAGGCTGGGGTCTCGCTCGATGTCTTGAAACGCGGGTGCAGGGGAGGAGCTGCCTCCTTCCTCCACACCTCACCATCCAGAGGCACCTTTGGGGATTTCTCACTTCACAGCAAACAGAAAATGCACACTTGGGTTTTCAGAGCAGCTCAAAGAAAGGCAGGAAAGAGATGAGGTCTGAAAACAGCATATGGGGCCTTCAGGGATTCTCTTCTACCTGCGGAGATCATTAAGGAGGGCTCGTCCTCCCTCCATACCCAACCTCAGCTCCTGTCAGCTCTGCTCAAGACTTGGACAGCATCTTTGAAGCCGGTCACCTGGATGGGGACAGCAATAAATTCCAAGCACAGAGAGCTCTGGGAAATCTACCTGCTTCGCATTCAGTGTCTTCCAGACAGAAGCTAGCTTTGTGTCCTTCAGCCACCTTGGTCCCGTTGAGGTTCAGTAGATCATAGTGGGTGAAAACCTCCATGCTGTGGTAATGCCTGCAAGGCCCAGACAGGGAGAATTATTTTTAGGAAAAAGAGACACCTCTTTAATCACCAGGTCTACAGGGCTGCCCTATCTGCCCCAGCACAGATGGTCCAGTGGACAGGGGAAATCATCTGGTGCACCCCCTGCAGGGAGCAGGGGCATCTGCAGCCAGAGCAGGGTGCTCAGAGCCCCGGCCACCTCCCCTGGGATGGGGACAGGGATGGGGCAGCCACCACCTCTCTGGGCAGCCTGGGCCAGGCTCTCCCCACCCTCAGCACCAACAATTTCTCATGTTGCTCCAGTCCATATCTCCCTCTTAGTTTAAAACCACCCCCCCTATGTCCTGTTTTCAGCCCTTGTCAATGAAAACCCAGTTGGGTCCTCCCCATGGGCAGGGCTGGGTGTGCAGATAGGGTACACACTCAATGCAACACATTGAGTTTGATCCCAGCCTTGGAATCAGGAGCAAACCTACAGAGGAACCGTGGGTAATGAGAGCAGAGAGGGCTCCTCACACGGCTGCGTGTGCCCAGCGACAGGAACGCTGCGCTGAGACACCCCAGAGCCCCTCTGAGGAGGGAGGCAGCTGCACAGACCGGCCCCCATTCAAAAGCCATTAAAAAAACCAAAAGAAAGTGAAGAAATCCTGCCCTTTCCAGCTGCAAAAATAATCATGGCTTAAAGCCCTCCAACCACTATTTTTGCAGCATCACTCTGCACAGATATTTACAGATGAAGTTGCAGTGAGGAAGGGAGGAAATATTTCCTCTAGGGCCGGTTTCTTTTTACCTCCTCTTGCCTTTCCCTAACCAAAATAAATAAATAAACTTGCCACCTGCCAGAAGTGAATCAACTTCTCACTCTCTGCTACAGGTCTTTCCCATTTTTGCTGTTTCCACATCAAAAGCCAACCCAACAGAAGCTCCCAGTGATGGCGTGGGGCAGCTGGGGAAGCAGAGGCAGTGGCCGAGCTGTTGACTTTGAAGCGGGTCTGATTTGGCCGCCTCTGATAAAAGTTGAGGTTCTCAAGTCTGACTCAGTTTCTAAACTATGTCTGAATCATTCAAAGAGGTGTTTACATTCTGGTGTTTACAGGCTGGAGACTGGAGAGGAACTGAGTTCACCCTCCCCCGTATAAACAGCATCCCGTTTAACACGCACAGATGGCTCTCAGCCTCTTCCTGATCCGTTCCCGGTCTCACCTCACACACAACCTCCCAAAGAGCTCCAAGCACCCTCATTTTTAACCAGCCTGTGACATGCTCAAAGCCCTGGGGTACCCACCTATCCCCCCAGTCCCTTCCCAGCAGGGCCAGGAGTCAGACCTGCACTGCTCTGGGTCTCCTCCTAAGCAGACCTTTACCTATTTACCTTTGGTTCGGGGCTGCTGAGGTTTTAGCATCCCTGGAACCCTTCCAGGTGAGGTTGGCTGGAGCTCTGAGCAACCTGCCCTAGCTGCAGATGTCCCTGCTCAGTGCGTGGGGATTGAATCAGATGAGTTTTAAGGGTTACTTCCCACCCAAAGCATCCTATGATCCTATAAAACAATTAGATTTGAGCTTTTACTGCTCTAACCTTTTCACAAAGCCAAGTCCTACAACAGTGGCCCAACAAGAGCTGCATGCTGGGAATTATTAGCTCCATTTTACCCTGAATTAGAACCAGAATGGTGGGGCTGGAAGGGAGCTCTGGAGATCATCGAGTCCAACCCCCCTGCCAGAGCAGGGTCCCCCAGGGCAGCCCACCCCGCAACAGAGCCAGGGGGGGCTGGAAATTCTCCAGAGGAGGCAGCAAACAGCAAACCAGTGCCCTCC
>VWZY01008570.1:193417-206451 GCA_013399075.1 Chloroceryle aenea | reverse complement strand
CCCTCCCGAGCAGCAGAAGGCGATGGGAGGAGGCACCGCGCGCCCCAAGCCACCCTCACCGCGCTCACCGGTGACAGTCGTGCCAGACCCAGGCGTGGCGGCCGTTCTTGGGGCGGAAGTCAGACTGCCCGTTGTTGTGGATCTGGGAGGAGAAGCGCAGCAGGCGCCGGTAGCCGGAGGTGACGGAGGTGTTGACGGCCGAGCTGGCCAAGCAGTTCTCCTCCAGCGCGCACTGCAGCATGAACATCGGGCGGTCCTCCAGGTAGGCTGTCTGCTCCACCAGCTCGGCGTTGAGCACCAGGTCAGGGGCAGCTGGTAAGAGGCAAGGAAGATTTGATGGGCTATTAAAATAAACCAAACCCACCAGTGTCTGACAGAAGTGGAAGCCACCCCGTTCCTTGCACTGTATTACTCAGCCCCGTCAGCAACGATTTGCCACTGTTTGGACACGTCCGAGGCATGTCCTGGGCCAGCCCGTAGCTTGGGGAGAACACTTATGGCCAAAAGGGAATAAACCCCACGTTACTTACTCTCTGAGCAGGACACACCAGCACCGAAACGACCACCTCCCCTGGGACAGGAGACATCAGCTCCATCGTGACGACAGTGGGACAGGGACATCTCTGTCCCCGAACACTTGACACCGCTCATGACCACGTTGTCGGCGCTGACGTCTCCGTGCCAGTACCAAGTTTCCTGGGCAGAAAAAGGCATTTCACAGACTCTCAGGTGTTTAGTGGGCTGCTGGGGGAGCATTCATCCCCCTGTGAGCTGCATTCTCCCTCCAGGGAAGATGAACCTGAGTCAACACCATCGGGGAGATCTTGCCAAAGGTTAGAAGAGTAACTCGGGGATTGAGCCCAAGCACAAGACAGCTCAACCTGGGTTTCAGTCCCAGGTTCCCTGCCCTGAACATCTGACCAGTGTTAAGCAAATCTCTCTCCTTGTTTCTTAGCTGGTTCAAATCTCTGCTTGCTTTTAATCCAGCTGTAAACTCACTTTTCCACCCTGCTCTGCCCATCCAGCTGATGAATTCTCTCCATCCTCGAACTGAAGTCATCTTAGGCTGTGCTTTTGGGACAAATGCCCAGTAATTAAAACGTATCTGTCTTGTGACATCTGTGCACTTGGGAGGACCACAAGGCATGCCAGAGTGGCTGCTGGCACAAGCAGGGGAGGCAGAATTAACAGCCATGCTGGAAATGCCAGTGGAAACAAGGCATTTGAGGAGCACTGGGACTAACGGGGACTGCACTGCTCGGTTCCGAGGGGGGGTCACAGATTTTTAGACCCTGGTCCTTACTCAATTTCTTCACCCAGTTTTACAAAACTCATGTCAGCAACAGAAAGTGACCTCGCTGCCTAACACCGCTCGCAAAGGGCAAGGGTAGGCACCCTAAACCCTGAGGACACTGCAACCGCAGAGCTTGGAAGAAGGGGAGGGGAGAAAGAAGTAAAAAAACCCACTGAAAATGATAAAATTAGATCTGTTGGTGTCAAAACCAGGAGCACGTTTCCAGGAAAAGAAACCCCATCTGCAGCATTGCTTCCATTGCAGCGGGCTGTTTGTTAACCCTGTGAGCAAAGCCCTCCGCTCACCGCACACAGGGCAGCCCTGTTCCACACAGTGCAGCTTTATCCTCCCGCAGCCGGGGCGGGCACAAGGGCTGTTTCTGTGCTGTTTCTGTTCTGAATACCAACAGTCTCAGCTAAAGGAAAATGTCTTGTTTCTCGCTGGCCTCTCAGGACTGTGTCAACAGAGCCAGGCAGCTGGAAAGGGACACTGCTGCCCTCGGCTCTCCTTGGCGGAGGAACCGGCTCACACAGGGGGTACGACAGCGGCGAGGGCAGCTCCAGCCTTCTACTGCCCAGGGGTCTGACCCTGGATGTCCAGCAGGGATCCACAGGTCACTTCTCTGCCCAGGGAGAAGTTAAATTGGTGTGTCAACAGAGCCAGGCAGCTGGAAAGGGGTTTCCAAGCCCCCCGTGGAGCTGTGGTGCTGAGGGCCAGGGGTCAGTGGTGCCCTGGCAGCACTGCGGTCACAGTTGGACTCTGTGAGCTGAAAGGGCTCTGCCAACCCAAACTGATTCTGTCTGAAACACGCTCACGGGGACTCACCTGAAAGGCATGGCTGGCAAACCCCAGACCCAGCTGCCGACACACCACCATGGCCTCCACGGTGCCCCAGTTCTCGCTGCAGACAGTGCCCCACTTCAGAGTGCCGTTGCGCTCGGCCAGAACCTCCACTCGGCCCTCATAGGGGTTGCGGCCGCCGCTCAGACGCAGCTGCAGGGCAGAAAAACTCCATCACCAAACAGCATCGCACGCTTCAAGGGAGCATGCAGCAGCTGGGCAAGCAATGCTCGGGTCCTCTCGAGGCCCAGGGTTAAAGTCTGAGAGTGCAGAAAGCTCAGTTCAGCTGCTGGCAGATGAGCTGCTGCAGTTTGATTCTTTATCTCCTACCATGGGTAGGAAGCAGCCCAGCCAAGGCCAGCATCTGGAAGTGGCCTGTAGCAGCTGAAAGAGAGGAACACTCCCCATGAAAGCTTCCCCCTTCCCTCTCCCTTGGCAGGAGCATTTACTCAGACAAACCTGTGTCTGCTCATACAACTGAAGTTTTTATGCTCCATGTGGCTCAGATGCCAGCAGCACCTATGCCAGCAGCCAGCCAGGTACCTCTGTCGTGAGGCCCAACCACAACCCTGCCACAACTGGGACATCCCCAGCTTTACAGGGCCACGGGACTAGGGAAACTGCAGCTGCCAAAGTGCACGTCGAGCAGGACAGAGCTTTATGAACGGGTGGAGGAGCTCAAAGCCAAGGACAAAAGGAGCACCATCCTTATTTGCCTTCCAGTCTAACAGCAGGCAGACATTCAAATCTAAACTGAACAGACACTGCTTAGGTGAGATGAGCCCTCCACCAACGCCCTGCACGGGAGGGCAGACGATGCTCTGGGGTGAACACATCTCTCCCTCAGCTTCTCACCTGGTTCTGGAAGCCCATGGCAGGAACATTGCATCTCACAGCAGCATCTTCTTCGTGGTTGCAGCCCTGCGACTCCGTGTTGAACTTGCAGTCCGTGACTGACTTTTCAAAGCCCGTGCAGTCGATTTCGTTCAGGTGGATGGGACCCATGCCTTGGGGAAGAAGAGCAGCAGGGTGTCCTCACCTTCTGTCCGCACCGCTGCGCGGCGAAGAACTCGCCAAGAGAAGTTTAACACATTACAGGCATCACACGAGCCTCTAACATTCAAACCATGGTAATCCTGAAAGAATTTCAGCCATTTCTTGTAAAAATAAAACAAAAAGCTGCAGGATTATTAATAATGTTACTGTCACATTCTTTCCAGTAGTCACTGGGACTGAAACATGCGAGAAACACAGAAAAAGCCAAGTTTCCATTGTTACATAATTTACAGATTTCAGCTGGAGGAATTTGCCAGTTCTGGCCTCCTGGCTGGGCCTTTGTGCTGGGCTCTGCTCCCCATCGAGCCTTGACAGTGAAGTGGGACAGACACATTTGCTGGGACAACAGAAGGTAGCACCCCAGGGATGCACACAAGAGGTCAGCGGAACGCTGCGGGCAGGTGCGTGTCACAGCCCCCAGTGGCACCCACTGAAACAAGAGGGTGAAGTGTCACTTGGTACTGCAGGGCACAGTCTCAGGCCACCTCTTGCACCTTAGCACGGCCAGCCCCCTGTCCACAAGATCTGTACAGGGTGGGGACAGACTCCCAGGGCTGAGGTGCTGGGGAATGTGTATCTGGCCTTTCTTTTTGCTTCTCTCTCATTAAAACCCTGTTTGTGGCCTACATCTGGGAATGGCAGCCCTGACCTAGTCATTCTGCAAGCTGCCGAACAGTCCCAGGAGCAGGAACGCCCCGGTGCTGCCCAGGACTGGAGGGTGATGCACCAAGAATGCAGGATGGATCCAGTCCCACATTCTCCACTGAAATATCCCCACAAAGTCCTACCAACAAAATGACAAAGCACGAGGGCAGGGCCACGGTGCCGAGCCACAGAACCCTGGCACATCTCCTCTTCTCGGGGAGATCCTTGCACAGCGCACGGAGGCAGCAAGTGCTGGTGTCCCAGGCACAGAGAGGCAGTCAAACTGCACTGCTGTGTGGGCTGAAACACGATGATAAAAGTTTTATTTCCTCCCTTTAGCAGGAGGGCAGGACTTGGACCATCATTCACCTGCTGCTTGAGGGTTTTTAATACATCCCCCCCCCAAGGATGTTACTGTGGGCAATATATTCTGGAGATCTGGGCTCAGTAAATTCCTTTCAACAGACTCTTGGGGGAATAAGGGTAAATTGTTGAGTCCAGGTCTCAGCTGCCAGTTTAGTAAAGGAGGAATAAATCACCCTCTCCATACCCTGAACTCTTTGAGGCCAGCACTCATCTCCCTCCAATCGTGTTGTCTTAACTGGGCCTTCCAGACACTGCACATCAGCTTAACACTGAGCCCATCTTTGCATGTTTTACCCTGTGAAATTAAACCTCCAGCACAGCAGTGGTGAGACAGGCCCATCAAATTAGCCTTAAAACACCCAAGGTCACCAGGGTGCAGCTGTAGCAAAGCAGAAGCCCACACGTGAGGCAGGGTTTAACAGCTGAACTCCCCTGGCCCACGGGCAGGTGAGTTTGGGCCAAAAGAGCCCCTTTTTCTACCCCAAAGCCACAACCCAGCTGCTGAAGGGAGCTACCAAGCATTGGCCATCCCCGAGGATGGAGTGCACTGATGGACTGCCAGCATTTAATGTTAAAAGAAAGGGAAATGTGTGGGAATTGGCAGCCACCCCTGAGAGTTTCCAGCCGGGGGCTGCGGGAGGTGGCAGAGAAGGGCCCATTCTCCTCCCCCACGTGGCAGTTGCTTCCCCCTCCGAGATGACCACGCTGGTTCCTAGAGGCAGCCAAACACATCAGCAGCTCCCTGCATCCCACCGCAAGAGGATTTTTGGCCAGTCTACTGGACAGGTCCCATTTTAAAGCCTTCCAGATTCCAGACACCACCACTGTGCTTTACACGTGTTGCTATCTTCCCCTCCCCTTCTTCCCCAAGCTGTGCTGGGCTGAAGAAATTCCACCCACTCATTTAGGGTCACAGTACAGGGTTTGGTGTCACTTTTCTCTAGGGTTTGTGCTCTGGGAGGAAGCCATGTGAATCAGAGGGTGGATGTTAAGCTTTAAGTTCCCATTTACCACTCTGGGATTTAAACCAGCTCCCAAATCCAGGAAATCCAAACCCAAACCTGGCTCTGCCTGGTTCAAATGCCCTTCTATTTATAATGGGCTAAATTAGGGTTCTGGTCTTAAACTGGAGTGTTTGAAGTCTAGATCCAGGACCTGGTTTTGCCAGGAACCTTCTAGTAATGAATTAGCAATTAATGAGGATCTAGAGAACTTGTAAAGAGAGTTTGGGAGCAATGGATGTGATAAGGAATTACTGGAACAGCTGTCTGAGGGAGGGCAAGGTCATCATCACCAGCCTCCTTTCAAGGAATCCAGAATATATTTTTAAGTCACAGAATCCAGCTCAGCCTCGAGCTCCTGGACTCAAGAGACTTATGAAGTGTAGACAATAAATCCCTGGTCCCCAAAGCAAACATCCCAGTGAAGATACACACTGCCCTGACCTGGGAAAGGGCTCTCAGGGCAGACAAGGCGGGAATGGTCCAAGGAACTCTCGCTGCTCTTACCTTGCCCGAGCCTGGCGCCCGTTATCGCTTCCTTGGCACTGCCGAAGCCCAGCTCCCGGCACACCACGCTGGCAGCCACCAGGTTCCAGTTATCATCACAAACCGTTCCCCACTCCCCATTTTTCAGCACTTCCACTCGTCCTTCGCCGGTGTTGGCTCCTCCTTTCAGCCTCACCAGGGGCTGCTGGAAGACGCAGACAGAAGTGGTGTTACCGCTGCCTAGGAACACGAAGCTCGTGGTTACAGCGCGTGGCTGCAGGGGAGATGTGGCCCAGGAAGCTCTGCTCTGAGGCACCTTAGAACTACTGCCATGTAGAGCAAACGGCTACAAGTGCTGGATGAGGGAAATCTTCCTCTAGTAAGATTGTCTGGTATTCACAAACACAAGTTGCTGACGTCCAGGGGAGGCAGGATTCGGCAGATCGCGGTCAGAAACGCGGTGCCAAGTGGCAGGTCCTCTCCATTAATTTCTGTCCTTGTATTTCTATCAGTCCCTGACTGACAGTTCTCCAGGCTGAGCCACGGGAAGGACGGACAAAGATTGCTCTGAAGCTTAAGGAATTACCTGGCAGCGTGCAGGGCTCAGAAGATCAGGAATGATTTAAGAGACCTTTCCCCTTTGAGGTCAAGATCCTGCAAGCTCTCAAAGAGAGAAGCGTCCAGACTCCAGGTGAGCAAACCATGGGCAGAATGGCACTGCCCACACTGCAGCAGCAGCTGGAGGTGGTGTCAAGAGAAAGCCCCCTCAAAGCCACAGAGATGTAGGGCTGGGGGACACAGGCAACGGGCAAGGGCTACAGACAAGACTCACAGCAGGGAAAAAAATCTCTCACCCAGCATTCAGGGCTCCAGACCCCGAGATCACCCCACATCCTAAGGCTGCATGTAGCTTACAGCTGGAGTTTCCTGTAGCATCTCCCTAAATCCCATTTGCTGCAGGCTAAACTGTTCTTTCACATTCAGTCACCCCACTGAGAACAAGTGACCCTGGCATCACTTCAGAACAGCCTTTTACACCTCAGAATTGCTGTGCTACACTCAGTCCCCTCCTTGCCTAGACCAAACACGTGCAGCCTTCCCAGCCTTTCCTGGAGGCTGTTTTCCCAGTTTCTTGGGGCATTTCTTTGCAGAATCATAGAATCATAGAATCATAGAATAGATTGGGTTGGAAAAGACCTCCAAGATCATCGAGTCCAACCCCTGATCCAACTCCAAAGAAGATGTAGGGAGAGAGGAAACATCAGCTTGCTTTCCTTGTACCTCTACAGGACAGACAACCCAGCAATGTTTAAGTGACTGTGAAACAGCAAAGCCCAGCAGCAACTGGGCAGGAATTCAACTGGCTTGAACAGGACAGCTCAAACAGAAATGTGACAAATGGATTTTCTTACTGCTCGCTCGCCCTGCCAGCTGCAGCAGCGAGACAGCCTCCCACCTTCTGGAGCCTGTAGAGGGGGGTTCTCCTCTCCTTCTACTCTAGCAAGGTCACCTCAGAAGTACTGAGTCCAGTACTGGGGCTGTGCAGCTGGAGCAGAGCAGCCTGAGAGGGGAGCTGAGCAATGCTGAGCAAGAGCTCAAGGGCCCTTTAGGGAGCAAGAGGATGGGGCCAGACTCTGGTCAGTGGTGCCCAGTCCCAGGACAAGGGGCACCGGGCACAAACAGGACCCCAGGAGGTTCCCCCTGAGCAGGAGGAGCAAGTTCTTTGGTGGGAGGGGGTGGGAGCCTGTGCCAGGCTGCCCAGAGAGGCTGTGGAGTCTCCTTGTCTGGAGAGATTCCCACCCCACCTGGACCCTGTGCTGCTGGGCCCCTTGCTCTGGGTGCCCCTGCTGGGTGGAGCAGGGGTGGCCCCAGGTGACCCCCAGAGGTGCCTTCCAACCCCACCATGCTGGGGTTCGGTGACATTTGCACAACCAGCTGGTTTGTCACAGGTTCAGGCCCTGCAGCTGGTAACCAATGCTGAAGTTCCACCCCAGGCTTTTTCCACCCGACAGGGTGTGTTTGCTCCCTGCTCACCTCCTGCCTGAAGGCCTTGCGGAAGCCACTGTGGCTGCTGGGGGCAAAGGCACGTCCAGGGACACAGCTGACTACTGCAGGCATCCCATTCTCACAAGTGGCATTCTTCTCCACATCCACGTTGAGGTGATTGCCCAGTTTGCAGCTGGAGATGTGAGCCTCGTTCCCACTGCAGTCCATCGAGTAAGCCCAGTAATGCTGCTTCCTTCTGCTGGCAAACATCCTTATGGGATAAGGGAGAGGAGGAAAACCCAAGTCAGAAAACCATAAAACCTGCACTGATGTAGCTGCATCGGTGGGGAAAAGGCCTTGGGATAAAGCGAGGGCTGAAGAGTGGCTTTGAGGGCTGATCCTTCCACAGGCACAATGACCCTGTTACAGCTGTCACTGGGGAGTAAATAGTTCACCTCCTCCAGCCAGAGACCAGAGTATGAATCAACAGTGCAGCCAGAGCAGCAGCTCCACACCCCAAGGAGACACAACAGAGATCCCTGCACTATGGGGATCAGCTCATTCTGTACAAACAGCAGCTGCTCACTTAACACTGGAGAGGCTGGACCAGGGTCCCCCAGAAGAGCTCTGCTGTAAATGAGCTGCTCTCAGTCTTCCCTGCGAGCTGCCCTGTTAACAGCTACGAGCCTGGAAGCAATTTCCAAGAGCAGGAGCAATTCCCTTGATGACACGTTCAGAAGCACTGGAGATTGGCAGCAGTTTCTGCTTCTTGCTCCCAAACTGTAGTACTTGCCTGGAAGTGCTCCAGGGACTCCTAAGGGAGAAGGGGCAAGTGTGATAAGTGAGAAAGTAAAGCAGCCTCACTGCATCTCTCCTTGCACTGCAAGTCTGTCAATGACTGTACTGGAGCTCAAAGAGTCCACAAAACTAAAACACAGGTCAGATCCTGATCAAAAGGGAGATATTAGAAAAAATTTAAAAAGTCAAGGCACAGAGAAGCCAAGAGCCTGCTGAGATCTTCAGGTGGCTTTGAGATCCCTGAGCTGCTGGTTATTCCAGGACTAGCCTGGCCATCCAAGGATCAGCTGGGACAAAGAGCACGGCAAGGTGCGGGGAACGCGCATCGGCTCTGATCGGGCACAGCCCAGCCCTGCAGGGCAGAGAGCCTCGGCACAATCTAGCCAAGGGACAAAGAGCCCTTCAGAGGCTGTTGGTCTGAAACTACACCAGGCCTTAGGTTAGGGCCAAACACGGCCAGGCTGGAGCTAGAGATGGGATCGCATCACGTGACGGGGAGTAAACGCTGTGCTGGAGAGGATGGAGGAGAGGGCAGGGCTGAGACCTATCCCCAGAGCAGGGACAACCAACCTGCCTGCCCCACGGGTCAAACACTGGCTGCCAGGCTGCAGAGCTGTGAACGCCAGAGCTGTCAGGCACCCCCAGGCAGCAGAAGGTGTTGGAAGTATGGAAGGGGACCCTGAAGGAATATTTTCAGGGAGCTCTCAGCAGCCATGTGCAGAACTGCCATGAACTGCAAAGCAGACAAGAAACACAGTCTGCCTTCGAGAGGCAATTACGGGGATGCCTTAGAATAGCAAACAATGACCTCAGCCTGGAAACTTCATGAGGCATCAACATCTGGTTGGTATTAACAGCCCTTGGTAGGCTGGGGAGACATAGCCAGAGAAAGCCCCACCTCGTTTCCCAAGACCAAATATATTACAAAAAAAGAAGACTACTGATGATCTTTACAGATAGAAACTGAGAGCATGCCTTTTATTTACTTTTCAAAGCAGAAAAGGGGCAACCCACCTCTCCCCGGCCTTGCTACAAGCCAAGAAGAGCAATGCTGCTCAGATCAGAGGTGGAAGTGAACAGTCATGCTGGGAAAGTTGAGCTGATTCTAGATCAAGTTGGGATGGAAACCATTTCTACTGGTGAGAGGGAATGGACCTTCATCATAAAAGCTTTAAACAAAGGCAGTGGCTGAGCCCAAGGGCTGTGGGAAGGGTTTAGCTAAAGGAAGCCTGAGAATGCATCCAAGAGGACTTGGGAGCAGAAAATAAATCTCTACACATGTATATGCCAGGAAAATTCACCCCAAACACACTGGACAGAAGCTGCTGAACTTCAGGGATGTGAGCATAAAGTTGAGATGCTGAGAAAAGCATTTGCTGAAGTAAGTTTGCTGTCTGCAGTCTCAGGGCGGCAGGAGAGAAACCAGACCTGCCCCCTTCTGCTGCAGTCCAGAACATGGCTCTGCTAGAGAGAGCCCAGACCAGGAGGGGTGGCTCTGCTAGAGAGAGCCCAGACCAGGAGGGATGGCTCTGCTAGAGAGAGCCCAGACCAGGAGGGATGGCTCTGCTAGAGAGAGCCCAGACCAGGAGGGTTTCTGCTACGAGAGGCAATGAGCTGCCGTTGGCCTCTGCCCAGGTTTCTAATGCTGTGAGCAGACTGGTTAAACTGGGAGATGTCATTTGGACTGGCGGAGAGAGAGTTACCCTGGAACTGCCACACTCTGCATCTGTTCCCTTGACACAGCACAGAGCTGCAAGGCCTGGAGAAGGCATTGGGTCCATGGCTCTGCCTCAGGCATCCCTGGTCACAAACTTCTCCTCCCCCCTCGGCAAGATGCAGTTAAATCTGCTCTGCTTCCCCAGCCAGAGCAGGAGTGGGGAGGAGGAGTTAGCGAGCGGTGCCTGTATAAAATCACTTTGAAAGAGGAACAAGAACATGGAAACAACATTGAGATTTGTTTCGTTTCCGAACATAAATCCCACTGTCAAGCACAGGGCCTAAGTTACATTCAGGAATAAAACCCTGGCACCAGGACAACAATGAACTAAGTTGTTTTCTTTCAAGCAAGACCCATCTGCAAATCATTTCGCCTCCCACCGCTGTGCAGAAGCTGAGCTGAGCATCGGCTCGCTCCGCACGCAGAGCTGCGGCTCGTGGGGAGCAGGGATGTGGGGAGGGGGCCCCCGCGGCCCCCGCCGGCAGGAACCCGATTCCAGCCCCTCTGCAGAGCAGGAGTGGGATCCTCTCGGGAGGATGGCATTTACAGATTGGCAAGAGCAAAGCTTGGGAAATGAACCAACCTTTCCGAGGCTGCGCATGGAAAGAGGGTTTAGCTCAGTGAGCAGCCGGAGGTGAACTCTTCCCCCCGGGAGGGAGGATGTGACCAGAGAGCGGGAGGGACGCAGCCGAGCGCGGTGCTCTCACACCCGGGAGAGCAGCCTGCAGTGGTCATTCTTCCAGGGCCTCGATTGTGAAGCAAAGACCACTCCAAGTTCCCAGCCCTGGTCTGGGAGGTTTCCCTCGCCACCAACGCTGCCTGTGCGTGGTGCATCTGCCAGCAGCAAAAAGCACCACGGGAACGGCCCAAGGAAGAGCACAGCTTCTTAAACTACACTGACCAAACAAAACTGCCTGGCACAGAGTTTTACAAGGCTCCTCCCTCCGATAAAATGCCATCCCATCTTCTCCCAGCTCAGCATCTTTTGCAAGACATCACTGACTCTGATGCTGAATGGCTGTGCCTCAGCTTTTCCACCTCCACGTGTCCTGTTGCAAGAGACCGGACAAGTACCAAGCAGCCTTTTATTTGAGGCAGATGGCTCCAGCTGCTCAAGTTAATGCTTTTCTTGGAATCACCACAACCAAGAAGCAGGAAAATATCTACTTTGTCTTCCTAGAGGTAATTTATTCTGCCCTCCTCCCCCGATGCAGGGGATGAGGCTCTCAGAGCTGAGTTTTAAGAAGAAATACTGCACTGATGGGAGCAAACGCTCCTCTAACTGGTGTCCAGGGCAAAACATGAGCCTGCCTGCTAGCAATTATTAATTCCCTGCTCATCTCCCTGGGAAGCCTGAAAAAAAGATTCCACTTGGGTTATTTATATTAAATCCTTTGTGCTGCTAGGCGGCTTTACGCTGTTCCAACCCAAGGACCTCTTCAACTGATCAAATCTCGCCGATGAAAAGCGAAACGTGGCCGGTGCTGGAGGGAGCTCTCAGGAACAGCAACTGCACAGGCCAAAGGGAGCAGGCAGCAAAACCACAACTCCTGCCTGGGGAATTCAGTCCCGGCCCCTCCACCCCAGCTGACACCTTCCCACTCCACAGGTCACAGTGTAGGAAAGAAGGGAGACGGAATTTCACTTGAACTATTTTGCATCTGCTTTAGGGTGTTATTTCTAGGGATGAGTGTAGGAAGAAGCACGTCTGTGATGAAGGCTGGTGACAAAATGCAAGCTGAAGCAATGACAACAAAAAAAGACCAGAGTTCCTGGCTTTCAAGAAACAGGAAATGCAGCCTGGAACCATCAAGTCATACAGCTGGAGGCGGCTGGATGTGGGTAAAGATGTCATGAGAGGTGTGAGACCAGCAACTGAGAGCAGTAGTGGGAAGAAGGAACCTGGGCAATGAAGCACAACAAAGGTCTGTGCTNTCCCCTGCAGGGCTGTCCCAGGCTGCCCAGGGCAGAGGGGGAGTCCCCGTGACCCCTGGAGGGGTTTCCAAGCCCCCTGTGGAGCTGTGGTGCTGAGGGCCAGGTGTCAGTGGTGCCCGGGCAGTGCTGGGGGAATGGTTGGACTCCATAATTTAAAGGTCTCTTCCAACCAAAACCATTCTATGATTCTATTCCAAGATTACTGGGTTGGAACTTTCAGCACACACAGATCTGACCCCACCACTGCCTTTCTGGAGAGGGATAGGGTTAAGCAGTTAGATTTCCTTGTAGCTGATGGGTTCATACTGGGAGAGTTGTTCACTTCTATTCATTCCCTGAACATGACACAGAACCTATCTCTCCTGGAGGAAAACACCATCCTGTACCTGGAAAAAACACCCCAAAGCAGAGAGCGATTTCTTGAGCCTACTGCCCACACCTCTTCCTCCAGCAAATCCTGCAGCTGATGCTGCACGGGGTCTTCAGCCAGACCAGGGAGGATCAAACGACGGCCCTGCCTGCCCCAGGAAATGCTTGACATTTCCAATATTTACACAGGAGGAAAATCTGCTCTGAAGGAATGAAGCAGTTGGAGGGGGTTTTTCTACCTCAAGGTCTCAGTGCCACTTGACAATTTGCATTTTTGAACAAGGCCCCAAGTGTTGAACCCAACCCGCTCGTGTCTCATACAAAGCTCTGCTCTTACTTGTAGACGTTGGTGTTGTATTTCCTCTCGCTCGGAAAGCCAAACATGCCACAGACAACCCGGGAATTTTTCATGGTCCAGTGTTTGTCACAGATCTGCTTCCAGGTCCCTTCATCTTTCACCTCCACGTAACCCTCTGTGACGCGCACCCGCTTGCGGTAGGTGGCGAGGATGGCGCGGATCCTTATGTCCTCCACCTGGATG
>VWZY01008570.1:161733-184029 GCA_013399075.1 Chloroceryle aenea | reverse complement strand
CAGGGTAGATTACAAGGGACAAAAGCCGGGGCCTTTGCTAAGCCGTGAAATGCTTCGGCGGCAGCCTCACGATTGCCAGGGCAAAGCAGGCTTGTGAAAAGCACCAGAGAAAAGAAAGGCTGGTGGCAGAAGCAAGCGAGAGAAGGCAGGAGCACTGAACCCTGGAGATGCTTTGGCAAGGGTGGGAGGCTCAGTTTAGGGGCAGATGCTGCTCTCTTCTGTGCACACCACGGCCCAAGGGCTTCCTAATGAGCAAAGCTTTTACATTCCCCATTTCCTTTCCACAGAGCTGCAGCAGGACAACACTCAGCTGCTCAGGCCCCAGATGCAGCTGGTGTGAGCAGCCTAACAGGGTGACTGTCCCCCGAGGAACTGCAGCAAACCAACACCAGCCTTGGTGCTTTCTCAGCCCCACCAGTTCCACAGCTCATCCCTCCCACCAGCACCAGCTCTCTGCCCAGCAAACCCAGCACCCTGACATGCCCCAAGCCATCACAAAGAAACCTTTCAGGCAAGCAGTGAGAAACTGCCACACACACTTGAAAATTACAGCACTGAAGCAGCACAGTGACTTAACCCCAATGGCAACTTAATTAATACTTGTCTGGAGTGAGTTCCAGAGGAGATGCTGAAGACCCCTTCAAGACACACAAAACATCAGCATTTCTGTTCCCTGTGGGTTTATGTTCAGACGAGTAAACGTTTACACCAAGGGGAAAGAAATTAAAGCACCGTTGTCATAACAAACAGGCAAATAAACCTGGTTTTGTCCAACACTCTGGAGAACTGTCCAGCCGAGACACAGAGCTCAAGGCTGAGATGGGGGTGACCTAAGCTGCAACTCCTCACAGTACAGCGAGAGTCTCTGCTGCTTTGCATGGCAAAAAGCTAGATAAGAGACAATCTATCTCTGTGCCAAGCCACAAAAAATGACCCTCTCCCTCCTCCTCTCCTTACACCTTCCAGACAGAAGCAGCTCAGCACCCAGCAGTATTTCATGCAGCCTCATCCACAGAGCCCAGATCCTCTGAAAGCTCTGGAGCAGGGCTTGCAGCATCCCTTTCCCACTGGCTAAGAAACCCAGACCATACAGCTCAACCCACTTGTGACCTGGCATCATCAGAGCCTTTGAAGAGAGGTATTTTTTATGCTTCAAAGACACCCAGAAGGGCAGAGGAGGGCAGAAATAGCAGCAGAGCCTGGGATGTTTAGCTAGACCTCGTCTGCCTATCGTCTGGCCAAGGCTACACTCCAGTCTCAGGTACCACGTCTATTTGTGAGCTCACAGTGGCTGCAGCAAGTGGGTATATTTAGAGAATGTCCTATTTGGAGTCTCTGTGCACACAAAGAGGATGGACAGCAAATATTTTGTTAAGGATGTTTTGGGGGATAGGTTAAAAAAAATAAAATACCCATCATGCATTTATTTAACAAAATATTAAGGGCAGGAGTGACTGTGGTCTAGAAGCTGCTGGCCAGTCACTGCACTGGGACAACACAAAGGGGCTGCATGCACTGCTCAAAACAGCCAGGCTGGTGTTCTGAAATCATTTTGATTTCAGAGCTTCTGGCATCCTGCAAAGACCTAGGAAAACATTGGAGACCGTGCACACACTTCAGGGGCCGCCTCTGGCTGCGGCTACGGGGACCCTGGGGTGGGTCTGCACCCCCCGCCCGACGCCGTCGGGTGCTCGTGAGCCACAAGACAGCCACCAAGAGTGGCTCTGCACCTTCTGCCGTGGCTTCATCCTGCTCCTTACACCTCTTGCCACAGGGCAGCAGGGTTGCTAAACCTGTCTTTTCCTGGGAGCTCCCGGGACACCCCTGGCAGCGCCTGCCACGCGAGAGCCGCTGCTATGAGCAAAGGGTCGACCCAAGGTGCACATCCAGCCACCAATGTGAATTCAAGTACCTGAAACAGAGCATTTACTCCAGGCTGTGGGTCAAAAAAAGGAGGAATGCAAGCAAAAAAATCAATCTGCAAGCTGAGAAATTGGGGCATTTTCACAAGAGCTTTGGCCCCATCACGCTGGATGCCTCCACGGAGGGCGGAAGCAAAGAGGTTCAGCACCAGCTTTGAGCTCCCAAGCATCCACGTGGTGCATGCACACACACTGAGTGGGTTAAACCATGCTCAGATACACACCTCCAGCACTTCCAAGCACAACTACTGCTTTTTAAATCTGTCAGTGTGTGCGACTGACTCTCACAAAGCTGGGGGCTGCAGGGAGAGAGATGTGGTACGAGCAGGGTATCATAGCATGGCTTGGGTTAGAAGGGACCTTTCAAATCACCTAGTCCAGCTCTCCTGCAGGGAGCAGGGCCATCTGCAGCCAGAGCAGGGTGCTCAGAGTCCCAGCCACCTCCCCTGCAATGGGGACAGGGATGGGGCAGCCACCACCTCTCGGGGCAGCCTGGGCCAGGCTCTCCCCTGCTTTCCCCTCCTGATGCTCCCAGAGGCAAACAGGTAATACCAAAGACAACCCACAAGCCCTGCTCCCCCCTTTAATGAGACCCTGTAACTTCAGGCAGGAGGGGGAAAGCCCCTCTGTAAAATACACTCCATGCCCTCCCACTGATGTCGGCATCAAACACACCCCACGCTGCTGGCGCTGAAATGGTGACCAGCCCTCAGTGTTTACACAGCCACTGGAGCTAAAGAAGGAGCCAGCAGCCCACGAAGGGGCTGACCCCCAGGGAAATAATCCTTCCAAGAGTCCCAAAGATAAAAACTGCAGTGGCTGCAGAAAAAAACCAAGCAAAAATGATGGGAGTTTCTCTGCCCTTTAGCAAGAGCCTGATGGATTTCAGACCTGCCCTAAGCTTGGTCCTGGTAGAGGAGTTGACCTCCTCCTGCCTGTCTCCCCTCTTACTGCAGATGTTTCACCACTCACCCTCGACCGAGGTGCTTTGCTTTGGTGTGGGACTGGTCCCTGGTCTCCCAGAGCAGGGTCAGGCACTGCCCTTCCCAGCAGAGCAGGGAGTGGAACGGCTCCGGGACCGGAGAGGTGACGTAACCCTCAAACTATGAGCTGCCATGGGAAAAATGCTGTCTAAGCATCCATATGTAAGCCAAGTGGTTTATGGTGATGGAAAATTTCATCCTATACTACTGATCTGCAGCATTTCCAAACTGGGAAATGGAAGTGTGTGCATCTTCCAATGAAAATAAACTCTGCTCAAGGGCTATCGCTGCGCTTTCAAGAGCGCGAGCTCTTCACCTGTCAGGTTTTAGGAAGCAAGGCCAGCTTTGAGCAAATGTCAATTTGCATTGCCCCTCTGAGCTGGAGCCCTCTCCAAGTGAAATCAGATGTTTGTCTTTTACCTACTGGTTTCCACGTTAAACCTTGGCAGCCTCAGAACTCAGCACTAAAGGGGCTTTAAGACGCTTTCTGAATGATGAATTTAAGTCGGTCCCTCTGTCCCTGGCAGGGTAACACTCAGAGCTCACTGTCAGAGGCAAGGGAAACCCAAAGGTCGTGGCACATGTCTGGTGATGGGCTAAAGCGAGCTGCACACCAGAGTCAGCACTCGCTCCTCGTCCTCTGCTGGCTGTAAAAACAGCACTTTGCCAGCAGTCGGATCCTGCTGGGAATCATCACGGCCATCGCCAAACACTGGGGGAAAGCAACCCTGGAAGGTGCAGTTGGACACAAGCACTGTGCCATCTCAAGCAGGCCCATTCTCAGTCAGAGCCTGGTTTCAAAAGCAGCTTAAGGGCAAACTACAATAGCTCCCACTGGAGATCTCTGTGGGGAATTGATGGGGTTGGCTCTGGCAGAGCAATCGCTGAAGCCAGTGGGACTGGTGGAATGACCTGACCACAGCATTGCTGCTCAGGAGAAGATTCCAGGCTCCTCAAGCCCTGATCTCATTCCAAAGAGAAAACCTCACTTGGGCAGACCGTGGGCTACAGACTGAAGAACCCAGCAGCTTACAAAGCAATGATGTTTCCTCTGGTGAATGCGAGGCATGAGGTGCAGAATTCCTGGGCACGTTAGGGAGGGCAAAGGCTCAGTCTGCATTCACACCAGCCTTTTGACCTCCCTGTTTTGGAGTTTTGACCTCCCTGTTTTGGAGTTTATGACCCCATGAGTAACCCTGCTCATCACCTTCACCTCGAACTATGTCACACCAGCTGCTCATGAGATAAAGCAAAGATTAAGAAGAGGAGGAAAGCTGAGGGAGAGGGAAAGAGTTTAAACATTTGACATCTAGCTGTGACTGAAAACTACTTGCACAATGGCATCTTAAAAATGTCTAGCACATCACCTTTAGCCCTAATCCCACTGCAATGAAGCCAGCAAGAAAAGCACCCTTGGGCTGCCAGCAATCTTACAGGGATAGAAGCAAAAATCAGCCTGGTTTTGGGGAGTAGAAGCTACAGTACAGTGCTAAGACATTCATAAAATTCAGGCAAATGTCCCAGGGCTGACATCTCTCAACACAGCTACTGAAAAATAAAGCTCTTCTTCTATTTTACCTTTCCCCCCCAACCATTTCAGCACCTTTAGTCACCAGTGCCTCTTCACAGTTGCTGTGCACACTGTCACTCCTCAAGTGGGTGGATTCCTTCACCCATTCGTACCTCCCAAGAGCTGCCAGGACATGGGGAATACAGCTTCACTTGCACTGATTTCTCCTGAGTGATCCTTGGTGACTCAGACATCTGCCACATGAACCACCTCAGTCTCATGGTTCATTTTACTTAAACACCCACAGCACAAGCCAGCCCTCAATTACACAATGTGTTCAACTCATTAGTCAACCTCCAGAGCTTAGCTAATGGAAAAGCAGAGCCCCCCAAAGCTTTTATGATTAATATCGGAAGCATCCCAGAGCGGAGTGACCTCTGTCTAGACTGAAACAGCTTTTCTTCCAGGCCTCTGCTCCGAGGAGTCGCCGTGGCTTTGGAGAAGCACGCGGCTGCCAAAGCCATCACTGGAGTTCCATGGGCTCCCTGAGCAACACCAGTGCCATGGAGAGCAGCAGCCTGGGGTCCTCTGCAGCTCCTCCTTCCCCACACAGCCCAGCTAAGCAAGGTCAAGGCAAGGGAGAGACTCTGAGCTCTCATATCCTGCAGCTACCCCCTCGCATGGGAGCCTTCCATGGTAGGCACCCGTTGTGGGTACTGGGGAAACTCCTTCAACCAGTTCTGACCACTGAGCTCACATACGGAGGCAGCAGAGCACCCAGAACAAGGGAGATATTAGCTCATGCACCAGAAATGCTTCCCGACCTGGAAAGCTGAAGGAAAAAGAAACAACTTCCTCCCAGACCCCCTTTGAAGAGCTCAGCCTCACCTCCTTCCAGCCCAGCATTCCCACAGCTCTTCCCCTGCAGAAATCTAACGAGCCCACTGAAAGGTGATTCGAGCATCCTGCTTCTATTCCCCCAACCTCAGCCTGGCATCCTAACCAGTCACAAACCAGAACCTCTCCCCCAGTGTTCAGCCCATGTTTTCCTCTCTAATTCCTTTCACACTCCCAGGACTAATCCCCCATTCCTACAAATCTTCCCATGCAGTTATCACTGGCACTTCAGCATTGATCATCCCAGCCGTGCAAAAATAGCTTCATATCTTTCCTTACAAATCCCCCTATTTCCAGCCATGGCTGTAAGTCCCATTCACCTCCAAATTCAAGCCTACAAATTGCTCCCAGTATCAACAGAGAGCCTCAGGGGAAAGGAAACTCAGTAATTCAGTGCTATGAACCAGCAAGGTCACCCAGATTTGTGTTACTCATAGACCTTATATCTTACCTCTCTAAACTCATTCCTAGAAATGTAATAAACCACTTTTTCATTTTGAAAAGGGACTGTGGAACAGGATTAATCTATTTTCTTCTTATTCTATTAAAAAAAAAGCAAAACACCACAAAAAAAACCCCAAAACCAACCACACAAAAAAAAAAAACACAAAAAATAAACCCAACACAATACCCAACACCACAGAAAAAAACCCTCTTTCACATTCTTATTGTACATAGCATGCTCTGAACAGCTAAAACTGAACCCTGGAAGTTGTATCTTCAGGCAGCACCCACAAGCACCATCCAGGCTTTGCTGGAAGCACAGCGTGCAGCTGGGAGAACCTGCAACATGTCCCAGCTGCTACCTGTGCCCGCAGAAGGCTCTGCATCAGCAGCTTGTCACTTTCAGTATGTTTACCTCGATTTGGTTAAGCAATGAGCTGTCAAACTTGAAGCCAGGGATTCTCTTTTCACTGCAGACCACTCCCACGTCTTCGGTGTGCTTGCAGTCGGTGACCCCCCAGCCATTCGAGGTGCACGCTGCCAGGGTGCTCTCCTTGCCAGTACAGTGGACATTGTCCATCCAGATCTTCCCTGAAGGGGAAAGAAAAGAGAACTGAGGCTCCCAGAGAGGGTAAATGGGGATTGTAGCTCCCTGGTCTTTATAACAGCACCAGCCTGAAGCAGATCTCCACTTGTGAGGCCAGCTGACCTCTGATGGCAGCCAGTTCAGAGCACGCGGTGTCACCGAGTCCCCTCAGTTTGCCTCCAGTCACACTCCCCAGGTCACCATCCTGTGTTTGGGGATTCTCTTCACATCCTTTCTCCTTCCTCCAATCCTCATTACAGCTCCAAGTTTTGATTAAATGCCCTGACTTTTAAAAAGTAGATTTCTACAAAAGCTTTAACGAGCCCCTATTACCTGACACCTTGGGTCATGTGGAGATTGCCAGGACCAGTTTCCAGACTGTCCATGCTGTTTTCCCTCCAGCACAGAGGGTGTGTGCACAAGAGCACCCACCTGTACGTATAAATACTTTTAAAAACCCTCAGAACTCACATCTAAAACAAGCAGACAAACCCCCAGATTTGCATCACCTCTGAAATTTCTCCCCCCAAGAGCAGCTGAAAGCAAAGGACCCAACAGCATCTCTGCGATTCATCTTTTCCAAGTGCTCATTTTCCCTTTGGAAGTGTGCTGGGCACACATTGCTCCCCTGCAATTTGCCCCTGTAATTACAGGGAACAAGGGCCAAGAAGCAATTCCTGTATTTTAGGGGATCAAATGCTTTGCTCAGTGGAAGAGCAACAGATCCTTTGGACAGGAGGGAGCTCCTGGCACCTTCAGAGCCACTGTGAGATTCTGCAGCTGCTTTGTTCATCCATCCCAGCTTTGTTCTGGGAGCCCCAACAAGTTCAGCTGGTTAACCACCAGCTGCTGCATCTGCCAGCCCTCGACGTGCCCCCCAAACAGGAGAGCAGAAAGAGCTCCCACAAACCACGGCTCTACAGCCTGAGGAAGGCACGATCCTCCCTGCATCAGGATTTACCCAGCAGAGAACTCCCATGAAATCCCACAGCAATCAGTTCCTGGCTTGTTTTCAGAGGTCACAGCCTCTTTCTCCCTCGGAAATCTCCTACTCCAGGGCAAGAGCCAAAATCCACAGTCTGGGACAACATTCAAGGTTCCACACTGCAGTGAAGCCCGGCTCACTCTTTGCAGGCAGGTTTATAGGTGTGGGCACCAACTCACAGCACGCTCTTCCCTGCTGCAGTGGAAGGAAAACAACCTGCCTGAGGGGTTACAGCAGCAGTGGGCCAGGTTTCAGTGTTTGCAAATAAAACGATTCTTCACAGGTCAACTTTTAGCTAACAGCCTATTAAAAGATGCCAATTAAACCCGAGTTCTATTCTGGTGACAGAGCTCATCTCTCACAGGGTGAAGAATTCCTTGCTCTAACACAAACATCCACCCTTCCAAGTGGGTGCTCTGCATGTATCCGGGACTGAGGTGCAATAGGGAGCAAATATCCACACACCCATCATGGACAGAGCAAGAAGGGATGTACAGATTGGGGTGGGGGCAAACAGCTTCCCCTCCACCTCGAGGACAGCCCGAAATGTCCCAGAGGATTATTACAAACACAGAATACGAAGCGTGCAGAGTCCGCCGGGCTCTCCGAGGCGAGGCTGCACTGCAGGATGTGATGCACGTGTTTCCAGAGAGGCTCCCAGGGGAAAAAGGAAAGAGTTGTGTAGAGCCTGAACAGTTCAGAGGAAAAAAGAAACAGGGCAAAGAGTTCAGAGGTTCTGTTTGACTCGCTGCATGGGGAAATGGATCAGCTTGGGGGTGCAGCATCCCTTCTGATGAGCCATACTGGCTGCTGAGGAGCATCCTCCTCTCTCCACCACCATCCCCTCAGTTCACAAACCATGATCTGACCCTTCAGCTCTTGATCTCCTCATTCCTCGAGCTGTTCTGACCACCAGCAGCAAACACCTATCATTTACTGTGACAAGACCCTGATTTAAAGGGGCACTGCTTCACCAGGGAGCTATTTCAGTTCCATCTGCAGGAAATATCACTACAGCCTGTATGTGGCAGACAGGTCAAGAATTACTGGGGGTTAGAGAGACAGCCAAGACACCACCACAGCTCCGGGGTTACCTTACCTTCTCCTTTTCCATACTTGGAGCTGGGCAGCCAGGACACGGCCTCCACGTAGCCCAGCTCCCTGCAGACGACGTGCGCGGCGTGGATGGAGAAGTCGTCGTCGCAGACCGTGCCCCACTCCCCGCTGTAAAACACCTCCACTCTGCCTTCGTTGTGCTTTCTCTTCTGCCCTGCCAGCCGCAGCTGGATCTTGGGAACGTTGGCCGGCCTCTGCGGGGGCTGATAGACTTGTGGAGGTGGCTCTGGGTAAGCAGGGAGGTAGGGCCAGTGTTCATACTGAGCCAGGCCCGGCGGGCTCAGGGAAGTGAGGAACAGCATCAGGAAACAGTGGTTATGGGGAAACCCCAGGAATCTTTCCATTTTCAGTGCTCGCAGTTCTCAGAGCCAAATCCTCTGCTAGCAGCAGCCAGGCAGTGCAGGAAGGTGCTGTGGGGCTGTCCTGCAATGGAAGAGAAGGTTGAGAGAGGTTTGGTACTGATGCAGACTGGATATCTCTTGCTGCTGCAGGGAACAAGGCAATGGAAGAGACTGTGGCCAATGCTGCCTGTAAAAAGCAAAGTCAAGTAAAATATTTCTTGTGGGGTGGACAAATAAACTGAAAGAAACCCCCACATTAAAACCATTTGTGGGTTTAGGCCTAAGAGTCTTCACTGGAAAATGCTTTCTTCCAGGGCAAAATTCAGGTCCCAAGTCCTAGCAATTGATTTTCCAATTTCCCTGCAAACCCAGTAGTCCGGTGACTCCAGCAAGCACAGCAAACCTTGGTTCAAACCCTTCCAGAACAGAACTGAACCAGTTTTCTCCCATAGCTCCTTCTCTAAAAGAGCCCAAACCATCACCAAACCATGGAAAACCAGGAGGTGTTCCAATATGGTCAGAAGGGAGGCGTTTCTGGTGGTGTTTTCCCAGTACAGTGACAGAAGATTCACTGCTGTCACTGCACCTCAGGTGGCACCCACAGAGAACCAACCCATTGCTGTGGACAGACACTTTGCAGAAGGTGTCTTGGCCACCTTGGCTGTCCAGTGCAGCGGTGGCTAACGGCCTCCAGCTTTTGGTTGCCACATCTGGACAGGGACTGACTTGTCCTACAAGTGCTGCATCCTTAAATATGCCAGTCATTTAAGGTCTGAACCAGCAATTTTGGAGTCGTTCGAGGAATTTCATCCAGATGCTGTGCAAACCCTGGTCTTTTTCTGCCTGCTTCCCACTCACACAGCCACCAGCCTCCTGTCAGGCTCCCGGCACATGGAGTGGTCAAGCAGCACACGTGGAGGCTGAGGGTTCAATAGTTTCCAAATGAAGCAATGCCAAAGAGCAGCAGGAAGAAGCCCTTTAAGACTCCATTATTTCCTGGCAACCACCAAAAGGGAGGGAGAAGGGGAAAGTCTTGGCTCCAAAACCAGATGTCTAGTAATTCAAATCCTCCAGTTTTTCTGCTCGGTCTTAGTCATCCCTAAAAAATGACCAGAAGATCCCACACTTACTGAAGATGCAGCAAAAGATACTAAACCAGCCTTAAGCTGCTTCATGAGATGTATCAGAGATCTGGTCTGAAATTCAAAAGACATCAGTTTGACCCTCAGCCCTGACACTGAACCACTGCATGACCTCTGACAGGCACTCCCAGGGCTGTGCCTCAGTTTCCCCGTGTTAAACAGGGCTGGTGATCCTGAGCTTCCCACTCAAGTGCCTTCAGACCTGGGGCTGAAAGGTGTTCGCCTGAAGAACAGAGAAATGAAATGGAAAGTGTGGGGGTTGAAAGTCTAGCACTGGACATCAGGGAAGGAAAGAGGCAAAGCAAGGGGAGGCTTCACAACCAGTCTGACTAAATCGGGGTGGGAGGAAATAGATGGTAAGCAGTTACTGGAAAAGCCCACGTTTGCTTTCAAGCAGCTACCTACCTTCCCCCTGGTTTCACAGGATTGCCACCTGTACATCTGCACCAGGAATTCAGGGAATTACTGCTGCGAATACAAGTTATGTGCCAGGTTTTTGCAGGTCAGGAGGTGAGGCTCAGAGAGAAGAATTAAATGAAGTCCTGGCCCACATCGGAGAGAGATGGAGGGGAAGAGAGGAGGGAAGCACAACTCCTTTCAGCAGGCTGCTCCCCTCCAGCAGCAGAGCAGTCGCCAGGGCAGGTCACAGGCGTCCTGGGCAAAGGGCTCCCGACTCCGGGCACCGTACCAGTCAGACCTGACTCCAGTTCCTGCTAGCAAGGGTTTCAAAAGCAACATCCCACGATGTCTTTCATGGATACAAGGTGGTTTTCAGCCCAGAGGATAAACACACGGGCAGAGTGATTGTTGGGAAGAGCAGAGGCATCCCCCTCAGTCCGAATAACAGCGTATGTTAGTTCCCAGGAGGGTCTCACTTCAAGCCCGACAGAACTACAAGCCTAGTGGCCTTCAGAAAAAAATGTGGGTTTCAGTTTTAATCTTCTCTAAACAGCTGGTTTGACCTACTTCATTTTAAGTGGCTCTTGATTCTTGCTACTGAGTAAATTGGATTTTAAGAGCCTCAGCAGATACTAAACAAAAACTAAGCTGGAGCAAAACAATCTCTCTGAAAGCTCCAGTGAGGGTAGCAGGGCCCTGGCTGAGCTGAAAGCTGCACAGCCGGGTTTCTGAAGAAACCATTACAGTTTTCCCACGGCTGTCCCCCATGCACAAGAACACAGTGCTCTGTTCACGCGGCGCCGGGACCTTCGGAAGCATCTGGACGGTCTCGCCGCGTACGAGGCAGCTGCACAAAGGACATTCAAGGAGGCAAAGGCAGAGAACGTGTGGTGAGCAGCCCCACGGCCGAGTCCTGAAGGACCTCTAGTTCTCAAGAGACCCGAAGGCAAATCAGCAGGATTACCTTAATCTGCCAAACCCCCTTAGGTTACACTGCTGGTTGACGATGCTCCCGAAAGATCAAGTGTAAAGTCCCTGAGAACATTTTATGGGAGAAAAGGACCAGGGAGCAGGGTGTAGCCAGGGGGTCAGCATGTTTCGCTCACCCCTCTTGAGCCAAGGCAAACAATGACCAGCAGTCAGCTCTGTGCTCAGGTTAACAGGGGGCTTTTCGTAACCAGAGGCCAAGGAACAGCTACGAGCTGCACAGCATCAGCTTCCCAGCCTCCTTTCTGTTCAGACCAAAGCTCTCGAGTCATTTTACGGAAGGACTTCAGCCAAAAGACACAGCAGCTTGGGGAAACCATTCAGAGGCAGGATGTAGTGGTTACAGCAGAGAGCAGTGCTCCCTGAAGTGATAATTAGCAAAGCAGACAGACCACTACAAGATGCCAGAGCCTTTCAGAAAGTCACAGCCCTGAAGACCTCACGGTCCATGAGCAGCTGTAGGGGAGCCAGGGGGAATCACAACAGAATCCAGGTTCTTTTAATTGATACCAAGATTAGCCAGGGAGAGGCTCATTTAGATTCTAGTAAATACAGCGGTGTAATTCTCGCTCTTGGCAAAGCCTTGCTGAGCCAGACCCCCAGGAGCCCCGAGATCCCAAGAGGTGACTGCAGGCAGGTTTGCTTTTGTTCCCTAAAAGCTTATCCTCCCCAGGCTCTGCAGCATCCAACAGAAACTCCCCATTTGCCATTTTACACAAAAAAAAGCTGGCAGGGACAGACAGGGTTGCCCGAGAGCCCCCTGCTCCGCGGAGGGGAGCGTGACCGGCAGAAAGGAATTTGAACAAGCCCGAGTGAGCACAATCCAGAAACCCCCTAAGGAAAAAGACTCAGGGCACAGACCTTTAGTGCTCAGGTCACACAGCATCGCATCACGTCTTTGTCAGGATCCTGCAAGGAGCAGCAGGGGCTCCTCGAGGGGAAGGTATTGGAAAAAAATCAAATCAAATCCGAAATCTCCCTCCTCATCCCGTTCCACCTGCGGAAGGGAATCCCGGAGGAGCGCTCCGCCGGATCAGCCCGGCAGCAATCCTCACTCCCCGGGAGACAACACTGCAGTGTGTACCAGCAACCACAGCCAGCTTCTCCTCCAGGTCCTGTTACCATCCGCTTCAAAATAGCTACACCTTCAAACACCCAGACAAAGCTTTCACAGTGCTCGCAGCGCTCCCAAAATAAACCCTTCCATACCCTGAGGTCTTGTTTACTGAGGTGCTTAAGAGCAGCTATTCAGACTAAGCCACGATGTCAGGAAAAGCAGAATCCAGGGGAATTTGAACAGACATATTTTGGTAGTTCCACAAGAAACAGCAGCTCAGGTACAACAGGGAAACCTTAGAAGCCCAGCAGCATCCAGGGAAGTCTGGTTCCTCCTGAAACCCCTCTCCCTAGCTACAAACCTTAGGGATACTGCACCAGCATTCAAGCAAATTATCCCTGCTCTTAATTGAGAGCACTGATGATCCAGCAGCTTAAGAGCATTTAAAGAAGCAACTGTGGACAGTACCTGACAAGGGTCATCTGCACACCCACATTCACCCCGGCATCACAAGCCACAATAACAACATTTAATAAGGAAAATCTGGAAGTAAATCCACTCCTCTAGTGCCATGACCAAGACCTGGACACATTTCCCCACCCCAAGGCTCAAAAAACCTGCGCACACTGAGCTTCCTAAGAACAAATCCAGGCTTGGATTCGCAGGAAGTTTGGCTTGTTGTGGCTATGCCCTTTATCGTACAGCTCGTTCCTCCCCTCACATCCTCCCTTTAATAGCCTCCAGATTTATTCATGATGTAATCCTAAAAGTATATATTTTGGTCTCCCCATTCAGAAGAATCCAAGAGAAAGCATTAAAAAGCTATTGAATTAACTCAGTGGAGAAGCCAGGAAAATACTCCAGGTCTCCTGGCTCCCCATCCCGCACTTCAGGCTGTCTGATGGTTGTTGGTCGCCACATTAACGTGTAATTTAAGGCATGCTCCTGCTAGCTGCTGACTCAGCCCTTTTTAGGGCTCTAGTCTCAAGTCTTGGAGGGACCAGATGGACACAGGCTTACAAGGAAATGTGCAACAGGTTCTTTTTAAATTAATATTGAGCTTTTACTTCTTCAGAGAATCCACTGGTTGAAACAATTCACACTCTGACCACCCCTGGCAAGCCTGGGTCTTGGCCAGCAGCACCAAACCCTTGGTATTCAGCCACTTGAAATGGTACCACCCCAATCAGTTCCATACCCATCTCCCAAAGCACATTCCACAGGGATGCTCACACATCCCTGGGCAGGAACGGGCTGTCCCCCGCTCCGCTTCTCCAGCCAGCACAAGGGCGACGCATCCTGGGATGGAACAGACCAGTTCCTGGTTGGAACAGACCTTTAAGGTGACTGAATCAAGCCACTAACCCACCCCTCAGAAGGCAAAACACTTGCCTGGAGCTCAGCCAGGAACAGGCAGCAGCTCCTCACCGTGCCACGGTGCAGCTCAAATACGGCTCGCTTGGGGAGGCTCCGTACTTTCCTTATCTTCTCCCTCTGGAAGGTGAGGAGATGTGGACCACGGTAACTCGCAGGCTCCTGGACAGCACCAGCTGGCTATTCCACAGGCTCTGTGATGTGCTGGAAGAGGAAACACCATTTTCTCCCAAATACACCTCCGAGACATGCAGACAGGACGGGGGTTTTGAGCCTAGCAGGACAAAATCTTTAACTGCAGCTGAGGGATGCGGTGGCAGCGACCAAGGGACCTGCATCTGGCAAAAGCAGCAGGGGCTGCTGTATGACTGGAGCTGTTTGATTCAACTCCTCTTTCTATGAAACACTCAGGTCATGAATAAAGACCCCACAAAAAGGCACCTCACTCACATCTGCAGCTGACACCGAGCCACACGCGTGCACGTCCTACGTTTAAAGAGCCTTAGCAAACACCAGATACCCTCCAAAGAGATTCCCCTGGCACCCCTGAGTAACTCTGTCTTAATGAATCCAGTCCAGGAGCAGGGCAGACATAGGACTGGTTGACTTCAGCACAGCGTGTTGGTTTTCCTGTGGAATATCAAACTTCCACCAGCATTACTGCAGACTAGGACCAGGATTTCCTCCTCCACGGGTCTACTTGCAAACATTCATGCTAAGCAGGTATCTGCACACACATGCCCATGGGCTCCCCGAGGATTTCACAGCAAATGCCCTGCAAATCAACTGGTTGATCTGCTAAATTATTCCATCCACTGGAGTTGTGATCTCTGTGAAAGTACAGCAACAATGTTATGAAACTGTTAAGGAGGAAAGACAAGAAAAAGCTTAAAAAAAATATAAAATAACTAGACCAAAAAAAGGCAGAACAGTAAGGGAAAGACAATGAGCTTGGGAGTCAGACTGCTGAAAAACCCACTCCAGTGAGCATTCTGAGGCACACATTTTGGAGGCTCTGCTTAACTTACAAAAGGACAGCACTTGGAGCACAACACATGGCTGCTCTGCTAAATCATCCTGCTGAAGACAAAGGCATTGTCCTGCCTTACATCACCAACACCCCCTTCAATATTGGTGGCTGTTCCAAGCTCCTAAAACCTTCCTGAAAGCATTTTTGGGTTTTTTATTTAAGAGCTCACCTCTGCACGCCTGCCCTGGCACTCACAAAGCACCACACTGGATCTGACTGGGGAGCAGTCATCCTGAGCCTCATAACCACTTGACTGAAGTATTTAATAACTTCATACTAGCACCCCGTTTTTGGGGGTGCTTTCCAAACATCATCCTGCACTTAGAACTTTGAAAGCACAAAGAGCTCTCCTTCATGAGCTGAGGGTAGAGATGCTGAACAGTTTTACTACACTCCCATACAGCTAGACTAGGATTCTTTCTCTGTAGCCTTCTAAACAATCTTGGTCTTTAAATCCCTTTTTAACACACCTCCTCCCCCTCTCTTTGATTTAAATGACAAAAATTCATCTGTAAGGCAGCAGAGCTCTCTGTGTGGATGCTGAAGAATCAGAACTCATCCTAGGCTACACTCAGTGCAGAGAGAACCAACCCACGTTTCAGGAGGGTACCACTGCCTCTCCTGAAGTCATCCTGAAAACTGCCATGACTGCTGCAGAATAAAACAGCCCGAAGACAGCTGCTGGTATGCTGAGGGCTGTGAATTCCAGGCAATGACAGCAGAAGAGTTTCTTCACTGGAGGCATAATTGCTTTGCACCTTCTGCCCAGGGGGAATATGTGCATTGAAGCCTTTGACTAGAGCACAGCTCTCCCAAGAGGATTTAACCCACTTCTGCAGTTAGCTGGTAACATTTACACAGTGCTGATGGCATGTGCTTGGAGCTTTCTGGTCTAAATCAAGCCTGGTTTAATAAGATTTCAGAAGATGCACTGCCTGAACTTGTAGACAGTTTGCAACATGTCTTCTTTATTTCTCCAGTGCGTGCTCGGGAGCGAGCAGAGGGAGAAAAATCTTTCACTCAGTCCTAACATCTTTGCAAAGTGACACTGAATACGCGGCCGCCCACCCCTGCCAGATGAAGTCTCAGGGGAGGGGAGCTGGAAGCAACATCTCCCCTCTTCCCAGACACTTCTCTCTTTATAACATGGATGGAGAGAGACAGAAAATGCATTCAGAGAGAAAAGAAGTGCAATCAAACTTTCAGCCCCAAAGCAAGAGTGTTAGAAAGGTTGAAACTAATTCCTCAGCCCCTGGCTCTGCCCTTTACCTCGGAGTTAGTGGTAGGCTGTGCAAGGGCTGACCTCTGTCTTCTCCTGCTTCATGAAGTTCTTGCTCCTGGGCTGAGCCCGCCGTCCAAGTGGTCCCCTCTGCTCTGGAAAATATCCTGCAGCCAGAGAAATATGCTGCAAGAAGCTGCCGCTTCCTGGCAAATTTCAGTAGAGTTAGGCAAGCAAACCCCTCCCCAAACCAGCCCCTTCAGCCTCGGCTCAGAGCGGTGATATCATGGGCTTGTCTTGTAATCTGAGCAGAAGGGCTGCAAGCAGAAAAGGGGGGGGCTGGAATTCTGGCCGGAGCTGCAGGCAGGAGGTGGATTGGGACTGTAAAAGGCTTTCTCGGGTGCCGTAGAGAGCAGCCCCTGTGAACCACCCCGCTGTCAGTGCTCACTGAGGCAGCGTGGTCACTTCCTAAGCAGCCCCGATCAAAGCGCTTCGGAGCCTCCCGGTGCTAAGTGCGAGCACAAGGGAGGGCAGAGTCTTCCAGCACAGCATCTTCAAACCTACACCCCCTTCTCCAGTTCTAGACTTCGCAGGATGCATCTCCCAGGCTATTCAGGTATCACCCACCTTAACCCCTCAGCACCCAGCAACGGCTTTTCCAGCAGCTCAATGTTCTTCAAGCTCCTAACAGCAGCAGCTCAAAGCAAGGCACACGCTTCAAAACCAACTGCATCTACAGCAAGGGTTTCTCCATACTCCTTGCTACCCCAAGACCCAATACCAAACCCAGCTCTTCATAGAACACCAGACCAACCAA
The DNA here is from genome assembly GCA_013399075.1 of Chloroceryle aenea. NCBI lineage: Eukaryota > Metazoa > Chordata > Aves > Coraciiformes > Cerylidae > Chloroceryle > Chloroceryle aenea. Next base: position 167,220 of record VWZY01008570.1, on the reverse strand, counting down.
AACCCCGACCTCCACTGCATCCGAACGTTCAGAGCATCCGTGGTGTGAAGAGTGGTGGAGAATCCAGCTCCCAGGGAAGCAGGAGCGCTGGCCCGAGCCAGTCGAAACAGTGCTCTAATAACAAATAGCTGCTAAATCAATTAGACTTCATTCTGAGGCCACTGCAAACTCCTGGAATGTTTTCAGCAAGAGGCAGGGTTGGTTTTAAAAATGCCTTTTTTTGATTAGGGCTTTTAATGCTTCCTAACAATTCTGCTCACTTCTGCTTTCTGTAACTGTGAAAATAACAGGAAAACAGTGGCTTTCAAACCTCTGTTACAGAGAAGCCTTTGACATTTTGTCTTCTGATCCAATTTCGGGCAGCAACGCATTTCTGAAGCATCAGCATTTTCCAAAGAATAGAAATTTATTTTCTCACCAGCTTTGACCTTGGGTATTTAAACCTCTGGGGTTTCCAAACAGGTGGCCAGGCACAGAAAGAGCAGCAGGTAGTCCCAAGGGCTGACTGTTGAAGGAATATCCCCATTTATTTCAGGATGATATTCATCTTGGCCAAGGACATCCCAGCAACCTTGCACAGGACTGGCAGCCCACAGCAGACTCTTGCAGATCAGCCCTGCCTGGTTTCACATCAATTCTCACAATAATCCTATCAATTATTTTGAAAAGTGCTTAATCCATTTCTCTGGATACTTTTCCAGTAGCCTAGCACCAAACCCTACAAGAATATGTCTGTCAGCACACTTTTCCCCTCTCCCAGGCTCTTCATCTCTTCCTAAACACAGTTCACCCACACCAAGGAACAGCTGCATCCTGCTCAGAGCACAACTGCATTTTCTCCTCCTCAGCCACGTAAAAGCAGCGTTTGCTGCTTGTTCTCAGCCCCAGATGCTCTGGCAGTGATGTGCAGAGCTTCCCCACTCCTGATGCCACCTTTTATTGAAAGGGGATACTACACTGAGCTTGGCATCAGCATGAAAGGGAACTGCAACGTGCTGGAAACAGAAAGGAAGGTGGTTTGGAAGTGGAATGCAGCCCTAATAATTTAAGCAAGGTCACAGCTCTTTACCAAATGAACTGACAATACCAGAGAAGCTCAACCTTGCTTCTGAGAGACTCTAAGGTGTCCAGGACAAAAATCTCTCTTGGTCTCTGTTTCACAGGCTCCTCACAAAGTGGTCTAGGCCAGAAGTGAGGGTTCAGCCAAACACAAGAGTGGCCCAGTTCCTTACTGGCACAGTGGCCTTCTGAGGAGATACCCAGCCAGAGGAGACTGCACCAGCTGACACGACAGTGACACTCCCACCAGCTGACAAAACCTCCTGCTGGCCAACTCCCCAGTGCCAATCACGTTGCAAAAGGAGGAAAAAAGATAATTAGGAAGAGGACAGCTGTTCCTTGGTGTGATATAGGGAATATCACGATGTCAAGACTTCAACCCAGGATGCCACCGAAACAGAGCTTGGCTCTTCTTCCCACGGCAGTCGGCACGAGTGGGATGGAGCAGCAGGGTTTGCACACTGGTCCACAGCACCCCAAGTCTCCTCTGCTGGGAACAGTCACAAAAAGAGGTGAAACCCTGCAAACTGCAGTTAGCACCATGGCTGCCAACAGAGCACCACCTCATCATCCTCACGGGGAAAACGCCTCACGGCAGAAGCTCCATGGAGCTCTTTCAGACTGGCAGGAAGCTGGAAGCGGTTTGGCCAGAGGAAAGAATGTGTGAGTGTCTGCTGAGCAGGGCATGGAGAAACATGACAGCCTGCCAGAGGAATGTTTGACAAATGCCCAGGTCAGGTAAGGATACGAGCAGCAAATGCCATCCAGGCTTCCAGCTGATGGAAGAGGCCGGTGGGTGCGAAATATTTGTCAGGAATTCGGCAAAGCTCTTGGAGGGAATGAGCTGGATTCAGGGAATTTGCTGCCCCCTTCATATTGCAGTGGGTTAAGACCAAAAGAAAAGCACCCAGCAAAAGAACTTGGGAAACTTCTCAAAATCATACAGTCTACAGGAAAAAAAAATGCTGCTCAAACTGGATTTGCATCATCTGACCACGTCAACAGGCAAGCAGGGAATCCACCAGCCAGGCCACCAGCCACTCCATCACCTCTCAGCCAGTTTAACTATCACCTCGCTGCTCTTTGGGCTCTCTGAAGGTTGCTGCCCTTCACCAGGAGGAAAGCACAGGTCTAGCAGCCCAGCTCCCCCTCTCCCCAGCAGTTATCTTCCAGCTCCTGCCAGCAAAGGGGCAAAGGTGCAGCCCTGGCAGCGACAGCAGAGCTAACAGCAGGCACCAGCTTTCTGTGCTCGCCGACTCCACACGTAACATTTTCACCCATAACTCTTGTACATCTTGTGCACAACTTCTCCTGCACCTGCCCGAAGGACACACCTTGCCACATGCACAAGTCAAGACTGGTTTTGACCAAGCAGTCACAGTCATGGTCCATGCTTCCAAAAATTAGGTACGCGCTATTAGGTTCTGTAATCTCTCTGCTCCAATTTTCAGTTCTTTTAAAAAGGGAAGGCTCATTGCCTCCCCAAACCTTGTGTTTTCACCCTGTAGACACTCTGGAGCCACAGGTTGAGCTGACCTTTCAAATTCAGAGAGCAGCTAGGCTAAGCTCTGTAAAGGTCACACCACACAGCCACCATCTAAGCCGTGCCTAAAGAACGGAAGGACCCGACTGCTCCGCAGGAGTGTTAACAACACGGGGCAGGTTTCACACCAATTGGCTCTAGTGGAAAGTTCCAGCAAGGTGTAACTGGAGTCCTGGATCCCTGCTTTGGACCTCGCAGGATGGCTGACAGAAAAACAGCCATTCTAGAAAAGCAGGTCTACACTTCCCTCAAGAAAAAAAGGCACAAACCAATTGATGTGTTTCATCCCTACTGGAATTTTGACAATTTCCCCATCAGGATTTTGGTAGTGGCTGAACTGACCTCCCTAGCTCCCATTCCCTGCTCTCTCATTGCTGCTGTTGCTGTGGAAAGGACTGTGAACTTGTGTTGCTTCTCCTCAGGGAGGGACCCTACATGACTCAGCTCTTTTGCAACCAGTGAAGCTGGAGAAATGAGTCATNTCCTCTTGTGCTGTCCCTTGTCCCTTGGGAGCAGAGCCCGCCCCCCCTGGCTCCAGCCTCCTGTCAGGAGCTGGCAGAGCCACAAGGGCTCCCCTGAGCCTCCTGCTCTCCAGGCTCCACAAGCCCAGGGCCCTCAGCTGCCTCTCCCGAGGGATGGCAGAGGTTCTCAGTTTCCCATCCCCTCCCACTAGATGGCAAGAGTCCCCTTCCTAGCAGCAGAGCCTCTGCACCACAGCCTGTCCAGAGGTCAAGAGTCAGGTAAAGGACTTCTGGCCCTGAAGAGTGCAGAGCAAACAGACCTGGCCTCCTATCCAGTCTGTCAGGATTGATTTTTGCTGCGAAAGCTCTGTCCAGGAGAAAGGGAGAAGAGGGGAGGAGTTTAACCAAATAAGGCCATTTGGCTGTAAAAAGGGGAGGATGCTCCAGAACACAATGTCCATTCCTCCCAGGCAAGCAGCAAATCCCTCCTCCTCCTCAAAAGGCTTTAAGGNGAGAGCAGCTAGGCTAAGCTCTGTAAAGGTCACACCACACAGCCACCATCTAAGCCGTGCCTAAAGAACGGAAGGACCCGACTGCTCCGCAGGAGTGTTAACAACACGGGGCAGGTTTCACACCAATTGGCTCTAGTGGAAAGTTCCAGCAAGGTGTAACTGGAGTCCTGGATCCCTGCTTTGGACCTCGCAGGATGGCTGACAGAAAAACAGCCATTCTAGAAAAGCAGGTCTACACTTCCCTCAAGAAAAAAAGGCACAAACCAATTGATGTGTTTCATCCCTACTGGAATTTTGACAATTTCCCCATCAGGATTTTGGTAGTGGCTGAACTGACCTCCCTAGCTCCCATTCCCTGCTCTCTCATTGCTGCTGTTGCTGTGGAAAGGACTGTGAACTTGTGTTGCTTCTCCTCAGGGAGGGACCCTACATGACTCAGCTCTTTTGCAACCAGTGAAGCTGGAGAAATGAGTCATTTTCTATAAGAAATAACTTCAGTCCCTTGGGATCTCCCTCTCTTCCTCCGCATGGGGTCTAATCTAACAGTCAGTGCAAGGCAGACAATGAGAACACCACTCCTACATTCCCTCATCCACTTGATTTCCCAAGCTTTGATTTCTAGAAAGGAAAAGCATTTGAGAAATCCAGTTTCCCCAGTTCAAGGCAGTGACACCACTGGGAAAGCAGCGTGAGCTAATCCCCCCCAACAGTGAAATGACTCACTGTCCACACCACTCACACACCAACAGTCCAAGAATCACAGAATGGCTTTGGGTGGAAGAGTNGGCTTTAAGGAAACATCTGCCTTACCATCTTTTGTGCTGATTCACTGTGACAGGCTAAAGAACATGTCCTAACACGGGCAGTCTCTGCCAGTGGTTCTGCTCTGATGCAGAAGGAAAGAGCTAAGCAGGAGAGGCACCGCACGCCCTCCTGTCTGCTCCCACCCTTTGATGACTCCCTTCGTGTCTGTACCCTCAGCTAAGAACCCTCAGCTTTCACAGCAGGCAATGTCCTAAGAGTTCCCCGAGATTACTGCCTTCCACTGGCTCTCAGTGCCCACCAAAACTGGCCATGGCAACCCCGAGAGCTCAGAATGGGGAAGGAAACTGGCACTGGGGAACCTCCTGAGCTCCAGCAGTGACTCTATCAGCAGAAAAGAGAGGCTGGTAAAAGTACCAAACACAAGACCTAAGAGCAGAAAACCTCTGCAGTCTGTGGGTACAAATCCTGCCCTGCTCTGTGCAGTGTGTGCAGCAGGGAATGCAGAGCTAGCAACTTCTAGGGCCAGGGAAAGCCTGAGTATCATGTCTGTGTCTTCAGCACAGCTGCCTGTTGGCTGGCACAAGTGTGCTGAGCACTCCTTTGGAAGATCAGGGCTCTAAAAGCATCTCCAGCAACACGTATCCCTTGCCATCTAGGAAGACACCACTACCCCAGCTCCGAGCAATCTCCCAGCACCGCTTCCTACCAATCCAAAGACCTTCAAGGGCAAGCAGGTGAGAAAGTCACCATCCTCCTCCTAAACAAAAGGAGGGTGACCTGAACAATAACTGTCAGGACCAGGTCCCCTGAAGGCTACACACAGAGAGGCTGGTGCCCAGGGAGAGGGACACAGCAAGTCCTCACCAGGCTCATTTCAGCTTTCAATGAGCTTCATGCGTTATTTAGTAGCAACAATGGCAGAAACAATGGGACAAGTTGGAACGAGGTGCCCTGGGATCACGGGAACACCATCGAGTCACCGCTCTTGACCGACCCCTTCGCTCAGTGCTGCGGAGACAGAGCACCCTTTTGTTTCCACAGGCAGCAGGGCTGGTGTTCCTGGAGGAGCCCTGGGTCTCCACCACCCCCTGCCTTTCTCGGGGGGGGGTATTTTGGTCTCCCCATCACTTCTTCCATTAGGGGCCAT
>VWZY01008570.1:150006-161711 GCA_013399075.1 Chloroceryle aenea | reverse complement strand
CTTGTTTGCTTTGGACATTTGAGATGGGACCAGATGACCTCCAGCGGTCCTTTCCAGGCTAAAACATTCTGCTTTTCCACACTCAAAACCACAAGGACAGAAAGAAGAGTGATGTGTTTAAGAGGCCATGAAGCCAAAAGCTTCAGTATCACCCACCAGTCCTTTCCAGGTCACTGGGACAGGTCAAAGAGCAGTGCCCTGGCCTCCCCTCTGTGTTTTTCCCACATGCCCTCCCTGTCCCTAGTGGACCTGGAGAAAGGAGAAGGGGAAGAGAAGCAGCAGCAGAAAGAAAATAAAGCATGTTAATGCAGAAAAAGACACAAACAGATAAACATTACCATTGTGAGTTGGGAATCTGAGCCCCAGGGATGGGCACTGAGTGAAAACAGGCACTGCTCTTAAAAGAATCCTGTTTCCCCTGGTGGTGTTGCTTAGCAGCCTCTCTGGGGCAGGTTTGTCCTGGGGTGGGAGGGAAAGGCTTCCCTTTTTTTTTTAAATAATCCCCCTCTTCTGGACCTACAAGAATAGTTTTAGTCTCCTCCTCAGGAGATATCAAACTTCTTCCTCCTCTTCCAGAGCACCTGCCCTATCCTGCAACCCCTCAAGTAAAAGAAAACAATCAAGCAACAAGACAAAACACCACCACCCACACTGCAATCCTACTTACTGGGCCACTGCAGCTGGATTTCCAAAGAAACCAAGAGCTGAATTTGCAAACACATGCCACAGGAGGGTTCCAGCACCAAAAAGCACAGCAGTCTCCTAAATCCAGCATTTTGGTTTGGCACTTAGCTGACTGCTTTTGAAAATCTGTGCCTCCTCCCTGTGCTTTAAGCTCTTAAAGCAAGGCCAGGCACCCACACATCTGCCAGCCCCAGAACAGTGAGCACCAGGGTGCAATGAACTCGCACAACGCGCCGCACGCCCAGAGGTTCCAAACCATCACTGCTCTAACTCTTCCCAAAGGCACAGACCAAGAACAATCAAACCATTTTAGATCCACAGCTTAAGAATCTGCTGAAATTCCACACACTCGCTTCTCTCCAAGCAACAATCTACCCCAGGACTGCTGCTAAATCAATCCAGAGCCACCAGGCAGCTTTAGGCTGGGTTTCCCATTTCAGTTCCTCATGGCAAACCACTTTGCTCCCCTCCACATTTCAGCCTCCTCTTCCCCAGGCTTCCACAGCAGTGAAAACACAACCCCCCCCTTCTCTAACACAGCTGAAAAACTTCATTTTGAAAAACTACAATACCTTGGATAAGCAGCAACACGTCCAAAGAGGACCAGGCCAGAGCCCAGCACCATCTGCTCTGCCTCAGCCCTGTGCTCTCCCTGCCTGGCCAGGTTTGGGTTTGGATGGTTTTCAGCTGTGCACATGGAGGACCCTTCTCCAGCTCAGCTGCCTCTCATTGTGCCCATTAAACCTGGGTGAAATCAAGGGGTTTAACTCCCAGCTTGCTGAAAGCAAACAGGGTCCCAGGGCTGCTTTCCCAGTGTTCTCAACCCCTCCGAGCTCCTACCAGGGTGGGAGACTGTGAGGGTCTGGGTGGAACAGCCCAGAGTCAGGGCTGACAGAGCTCAACCCATGGCAACTGCAGAGACACAATGCAGCAGAAAACCTCAACAGGAAGATATAAATCTAAGAAGCAACTGGGGGAAGACTTTACTGGAAGAATAAACACCCAACAGGCTGTGAAAGGGGGGCTCAGTGCCTGGCCCCACCGGGACAAACTGGCCCTTCCCATGCACAGGGAGGGGCAGCTGAGCAGCTAAGGAGATTTCTGAGAGCATTTAGGAGAGCAAGTCCCGAGGGAGGTAAAGGCCATCTAGTTTGAGGTTGGATGATAGCTCCACCACATTCTGAAGGCCCTGGACACAAGCAGTTTCCCACCCAACAGGCGAGCGAGGGGGAGCACAGATATATTCCGTGCCTTGATGCTCTGTTTGACATGGATGAAGAAAGCTTGTTTAAATTCCTGGGCCTTAGACTTGGTGGAAGCTGGTTTTTCATTGTTAATGAACAGTAGCTGCTCCCCCAACTAATCTCTGCTGGCACCATCTTTGTACTATCACAGGAGGAAAGTGTGTCCTGGGTCCTTTTTATTCTGCCCTTCCTGAACCAAACCCCCAGAACAATAAACCAGACCACAAAGCACTAGGAGCCTGGAGCAGAAAACACTGAAGAGCAGTCACTGGTACCCATGAAGTTCCCTGCCTGTTTTCCTCATCACTTTCTCCCTACAACTCCCCACCTTATCTTTCATCACATTCCACCCACTCCTCCATTCCCCAGCATGATGCTTTCAAACCCTCACAGGATGGTTTATGTAAGCACAGGAGCAACCTGGCCCCTTCCCCCAGTGCTGTACCTGTCCCTACTGCCTTCATCGTGCTGCAGCTTGTTGTACCAACATCTTCTGGAGCTCTGGGGCCATACCACACACAGCCACAGCCTGTCCATCCTACAAGGTAAGAAAGGGAGGTCAGAAATCCGCAAGCTCCATGCCTTCCAAAAATGTTAATGACATTGGTAAGGGGCAGAATAGTGGTGTTGGTTTTTTCCCCATGACCATCTCTTATTTACTAGAATCAGAAGCTTATTTTTACTGAAGAATCAATCTGCAAGTCATACCCTGAAAGGATTTTCCTTTTGCATTCTCTCACACATTAAGAGCTTTGCTAAAAGGAAAGCACTGCAGCATTTAAGGAAATTCTATTTTAGGTCTGAAACTTCCTTCTGAAGGAATTTTTTAATGTTTTTAAGGTTTTTTTATGGGCATTTTCAAGTTGCTTTTTTTCCAGGTGTTTTTTTTCTGCTTGCTGCATGAGACACGATCTGTTCTGCTAAGAGGTGCTTGGCATCTGCCTGGAGAATGCCAAGTCACACACTGAAACTTCCTCTCCACTTCACTGCTAACGTCAGCCCTTGTCCAGCTTTATCTCAGCTGGCAACTGGAGGCTCTGTGCTCTTGTTTTAGGCACCTCAGAAAGAGGAAGCACAGGCTCCACAACAATTGGCAGGGTCACTTTTCCTAGGAGTGCAACAAGTTTGCACCCCAGGCCCAGACATCAGAAGTGGAGGGTGCCTTACCCAAGCATTCACTCAAAAAAAAATAGCAAAATGCAAGGCAGACTTTAGTGCTTAAATTTGTCAGGTACAAAACAACTCCTTTCTGGAAGGAATAGGCTATTGGTTCGTTCTGAGCATTCAGTTAAAGATTCTACTGCAGTTTCAGAATGCCACCACATATCCAGGTAATTCTGATGGCTGGGAGACAGTCGTCCAGGAGATGCTGCAGGGAAGGAAGGGGAAGGTTAGCACCTCAATGTAGCTGGGTTTCAGCAGGTAGGGCTTCAATTTCACAGGCAAAGACAAAAGCAAGAATATTGAAAGGAGACAACACAGCAATTGAAAGGAGACAACAAAGCAAATCAAAGTGTCTAGGCTTTAGATGAATAAAGGGCACCTTACGTAGGACAAAAATGGTATCAACAGGTCTAGCTCTCCACTACTGGAAATAGCATCCAGCTTTCCAGAATAGTGATGCCTACTAGAAGAGAAGAAAGTTTTTCCAGTTGGATACAGGGAGAACAGAAGTGATACCGTGCAATAAAATACCCATACACCAAAAGGTCATATAAATCCCACTTTTAATCATGGACAAGTTTACTTTCAAGTAAAATCAACAGTTTTAAATAAAATATAAATTAACAGCATACTTGGAAACAAAAATAAAATACACTGTGCATGTCTACTCTAGCAGAAACAAAAGCCTAGGCATGTTCCAGTTCTCTTCACCTCACTGGAGTTTCAGGGAGATCTCTGCATGATTATGAAACAGAAATAAAGGATTTAAAAGCAGTGACTTCTGCCACTAAGAGGCTAGAGCTGATTTAAGCAGTTTTGTGGAAGCACAGCACTGGGTGCAATAGATCCTTCTTCTCCATCACAGTATTTATTCCAGTCTATAAAAATGAAAGAAGCTCTCCTAAAAGGTTGGTTTCTTACTGCTCTTGAAAACCCTGCACTTCCATTTCTTTGACTGAGGAGACTCAGAATTGAGTAGGCAAGTGATATCAATCCTGGAATCTGGAAAAACAAAACAAAACATTCCTCATTCATCCTAGCAAACAGCATTTCACAGTCTCACCTCAAGGATGAGAATCCACACCCATTCTCTTACCACTCACAGCTTAAGCTGCTGCTGCTCGTTTACTGGCAACGAGCCTTCACTCATCCCATTACACACAAAAGTGCAACAGTAAAAATAAGAATTATTTTTGGCAGAATTTGTCTGAGACTAAGCCAAGCTGACCCCATTTTCCTGCATTTCCACAGCCCAGCTGCACGCTCCGGGCAATCCGCTTCTTCAATGGTTGAAAAGGGACAAAAAGGAAGAACCCTGAGGCAAAAAATGGCTTTTTGTGGAGAGAGTCCAATAAAAACTCCCCATCACGGGGGTCTCATAAGGGTCCTGCGACCGTCTGTGCTGGGAGGCCTTCCTCCATCCACAGGGAAGGGGACGAGGTGTTGCGCAGCATTCGCCTGTGGATGCGCCGGAGACGCAGCAGGTAAAGCAGGATGGAGAGCAGCACGATCAGAAAACAGACAAAAAACAAATAGTGATTGTAAACAAAGGAGAAACTCCTCCAGTGGGAGTGACTTCCACGGAAGTTTTCTTGCTGGATGTCTCTGAAAAGAACCAAAGGAAGAAGAGANAGGGCAGGACTCAGCACTTGGCCTATCTCACCACAGAGCCCATTTTAGTAGGATAGTCTTTATAAAGCACTATTTGAACTACCTGACTTGTGTACCCAGGTTATATAGAATGCACTAAAAACATCTTGTCTCCCTCTACCCATCACCATACCTGGTTTGCTATCACCATACCTCACAAAATCTCCCCACTTCCCACCCAAGTGCTTTTTCCAGGCATTCCAAAGAACTCCTACCTTAAAGGTAAAAACCGTGTCCGGTAAAGAATGGCTCCCAAGGTCCACTGCACCTCTTTATCATAAACCTGCAGAGCTGTTTTCAAATTGCTGTAACTCACAGGAAAAGAGAAGCCACTGTGAAATACTTCATACATCCAGGCAGACTTAAAACACTGGTACCTACAAAAAGAGTGGAATAAGGTCAGGCCAGCAGTTACTGAGTCCCAGAGGACTCAGAGGCACAATCAGACACATAATTAGCAGTACTTTTTTTTTAATGGCTGATGCAATATTTAAGGTTATTTTCATGCTTTCCATTATTTCATGAAATGGATCATTTGGGCATGACCTTGACCTCTCCCTGGCAACTCTGCATGAATGAATTTGCTGTACAAACAGAAATACTTACTTCAATCTGTGGAGATCAGCATGTGACGCATAAAGACCACGGTCAAAATGTTCCCGGAGGACAGACCACTTAGTGGCACAATAATCCTTCAAGGGAAAAACAAAATCAAATAAAAAGACAGGCTTCAGCATTGCTTCTGCCTTGAGATGAAAAAGAAAATGCTACAAGATCTTCCATAAGTACCAAAAGCTACAATCCTCAAAATTAACGGCTTCCCTTCCACTGCTAAGAAGCTGGATCACTGTATTTATTATTTCCTGTAACATCTTGATCCATACTTAACATTTGTGGTTAAATTAGTTTCAGCAGCACTTCAGCTCTTTGGTCATGTAGTTGGAGATGGAAAGAGATGGCCTGTTTTTAGGGCACTGACAAAGGAAGTCGTATTCTATTCCTCTGCTTTATGTTGTAGCCTTAAACTGTCCCAAACAGATGGATTAACAGCTGGGAAAGTGGGAGAGACTGCATTTAAAAAGAGGGAGAGAAGGAATTCTGACAACAGCTAGGACATTCCTAAACAGCAGCAAGGGGTGGAAGCAGTGATGACTTCCCCGTTATCGATAGCTCCGATGGAATCTGACTACCACAAGTCCTGCTCCTCTCAGTGGGTTTTACTATTGTGCCTTAAAACAAGTGTTTGAAAAGAGAACCCAATGAGGAAAAGAGGTCATAGCATGGTGAAAGGATTTAGGATCTTTCAAGTTTAGTTGCCAGACTTTCAGAACAAAATCCTTCTAGAGAGTAGAATTCGAGGCAGTTTGTGTCAGGAACACTTTACCTTTGCAGCTTTAGTAAATTTAGCAGCATTGTAATCTCCCCCCATGCGCAACACGTCCTCGGTGCAGTAGTAGAACTCTGAGAACCCATAGAATTCACTGTTCTGAAAGTGCACGGCAGGCTGGTAGACACCATTCAGAGATGTCTGGGTTTCATTGGTCTTGTTCAGGAAGGGCTGAAGAATTTCACGGCACAGGTTAAAATCTCCTGTTCCCCGCAAATACATCCTCTGCCCGTTCTGCTGGATCTCATCCTGAGTGTCCAGGGGCAGGCAGGGATCCAGGTAGGGCGAGTCAGAACTCAGGCCAGTCTGTTTGCCCAGCAGCCTGCATAAAAGAACGAGCACAGCAGCAACTCAGATCAGAAACATGGCATTCTGAAGTACAACAGCAGCCAGCCAAAGCATCCTCATTTAAAGAGGCTTTAGCACTGCTGAAATTTTATCTCAGGAAACTTCACTAGATATACTCCAGAGGTTACTGAGCTTAGTAAAGCACAGAACCTTTAACCCCAAGTGCCTGCAGCCAGCTACCTGTTTTTAAGAGCTGTGCTGGTGAACAGACTGTCTTCGTATCTCTGGCGCGCTGCGTTTCCTCCGTAGCCGAGGAACGTCGCAACGTAGACTCTGTACACGTGCTCAGTTTGGTGAGCATCACAGCCCAGGTTGAATTCTGCCAGTAAGTTTTTGGCTACTTCCTCCTGTAGGAGCACACAGGCACCAAGATTAGGCAGGAATGATACAAACCAGATGGAAAGATGAGTTCTTGGGACAACTGGATTCCCTCGACGTCTTTGAACGTCACTCCTTACTCGTGTCTCTTGTTTTTCCCAAGTCCACATCACCTTCTACTTGTCAGGGAGAGCAAAGCATATTGGCTGCAGAGAACTGCATCAGCACTCCTGATGCTCAAGGAACTGCAAAGGCCAGGAGCTGCTCCTATGGACACTGAAGTACCTTTTCCTAGGAAAAGCCACGTGCTGTGGCTACTGAACTCAGTGCCAGCATTTCTGGCAGACTCCCCACACTGCTGGGCTAGGTGGATTCATGGCCCAGCAGAGCTGGTCTTCATTTTCCCTTCTGGAGTCCTCAGCTCTCCAATGTCAGTCCCTCAGCTCTCCTCACACGCCTCTCACCCTGAACACCCATACTCTTATTTATCAGCCCAAACCACTTGTGGCACCATCTGTCTGAAAGGCAGGGGAGTTATTAAAACCTGTAGTCTTGAAAGTGCATCCTTTCACAGGGAGATTTAAAAAAAATATGTGTACATTGTTAGAAGAGTGCATTGAGAGCCAAAACAGAGGGGTTTGGTGCTATTCCTACACCAGACAGTTTCTCAATGAGGGGCTATCCAGCTGCAGGGATTACTCTAGCACTTGGTTCAAGTTAGAGCAATCTGTGTTCCATTAAAGACTGGTAACAAAGAAATCTGCTTCCTGCAACAGCTGAACTGTGGTTAAACATCATCATCCTCAGCAAACTGTCCTCTTAGTTCAGTTTCTACCAACCTAACAAAGGAAAGAGGCATAAATTCCTACAGAAGAACCACAAGACTTTGTGTTTCTAACTCCACGACAGAGGCTTGTTAAGTACAATGCAGACTGAAAACCAGCACGGAGATGCACAAACACAAAGAGCCCACGTCTGCTGAAGGTCAGAAATCAGTGGCAAATTAAAACCAATTGAAATAAACGAAGGAAGAAAACAGAAATGAATGGCTTAGCTGGTGAAGGACTCTTCCTTGCCATCTTCTCCTGATGCAATGAAGAATGGGACTCAAACCAAAGAAAACAAACCAAATCTGCATTCCAACAACTCAAAAGGAAAAGGAGGAAGTTGCACAGATAATAACCTGCTGTGAAGAGGCAAAGCTTACAGTTTTAGGGACTTCGTACGCTATCTGAGTCGACACTCCGCCCATGTCAAGAATACCCACTGTCCTCTTACGGAAGATGGCCTCTCTGTTTTCACTGCCTGGGACGTGCACCTCCACAACTGCTTCATCCTCTGGAGAAAACAGAGAAATACAACCAGGGTGGGCCCAGAGCAGCACCACGCTAGGTGGTGTTAACTCTTTTTATGCGATGATTGAAATTTCACACAGCAATTAAACCAACAGCAGCATCCGCACGTTCAGTTCATGAACATCCCCGGCTGAAAACACATCACCAACAGTGAAAGCAAAACAGAGTGCTTCATGAAGTCCTGCTTGGAATCCAAGCAGCAATGAAGCCACTCACCATCATCTGTATGTTCAAATCTTCCCAGAACAAAGTTGATGCCGATCCACGCGTACACTCCTGCGGGCAGAAGAGAACAGATTTGGGTGTTTCAGGAATACCTGGTACAAATCAGCTTAAAAAACAAAGAGGGTTTCTTTGCATAGGAGTTAAGATTGATTGCTGCTTGTCTTTTGCTCTAGGAGATAGGTAGAAGTTAAACATTCCTGACAGGTTACTCCAGTCCTTCTCTCCCAGGTCAAAGCTATGATAAAAATCCTCATGTATTGAGGACAGTCTGATATGGAAATCAGACTGGAACTCAGCACATTGGCTTTTGAAGGGATTTTAAGCCTCCAGTGAACTGATCACATCAAACCATTGCTCATTTGGAAGCCACTTTTCCCTGAAAAGTTTCCTCCATCAGGAATGCTGTGTCTTACACTCACCCCTCCTGCCCCAAAAGCAAAGAAAATGGACTAAAATTTCTGCTGCACACAGGGAAGTTATTTTCACTGCTAATCAGAAAACACTTAGAGAAGTCAGAGATCACAGATGATCTTCCCCACGCTCCAGGTGTTCCTACTGAGGAATAAGGTGTCTCAACCAAACCAGAATTTTAAGAAGCAACAACAAAATTACTCAAGTAATAAACATTTCAAAGCCCATTTTCCCAATGTTAACCTACCTTCCTGCTTCCCTGAAATAACCTCTGCGTGCGAGTCCGAGAACAGAAAATCAAACTGCACAGGGATATCCGTGAGCAGATCCTCAAGTATTGCCTTCTGCTGGCTGCAGAGATTGCATTTTGAACAGTTAAAACCACTAAGACACACCAGGATCCTTCTTCTAAGTGCTAAAATTAAGACAGGCAATAACCTTTCTGGCAGAATTCTCATTCCTGCAGTACACAGAATATAAAGGGGAGTCTCTTTGTGTTTTGCACGCGGCACGTGTTCGGCAGCAAAGCTCAGGAGGGGAGAGATGTAATCGCTGACCTGGTCAGGAGTGCTGGCAAACTCCGAAATGCCTCGGGAAACAGAGAGAGGGGAGAGTGAAGCAACTCAGGCTCTGGGCATTTCTGGGAAAATCTTAATAATCAACACACAGAGAAGAAACCAACAGTTCAAAGCCAAATCCAGTAAATAAACGACAGAAATAAGAAAGAAACAAACAACATAATCGCCCTCTAAGCTGCAAACAAAAGCCTGCAGCAGATCTCTCACCTATTTATAGAATGGCTTCAAGTAGCTTTAGAGAAAGCCAATTATTTATTCACCAAATAAACCAGCCACGTTAACTGACAACTGAACCAGAGACCTCTCCCTCCTGCTCATCGGTGTCACATTTCAGGATTTAAACCTGAAACCAACCCCGAGGAGATCTGGGGCAGTGCCAGGTGACAACACACAGGTGGCCTTTACCCACACACTTGAAACAGGGAGCTTGAAAAAGCAAAGTTAGGCCAGGCAAGGAGCTAGAAAAATCACACCCACAGTTAATTTCTTCCCAATACCTGGTTTAATTTTCATAACCACGGGTTTTCTGGTTTTGTCCCTCATCTGTTTGATGTCCAGCAGGTCGTGGGGGTTTCCATTGTGCCTTGGCCAGCAGTACACGAAGATCCTGGAGCCGCTGCTGCCGCAGTCCACGACGATCCCATAGTTCAGATTGGGGTTGCTTGTATCTGTAGCTTCAGTGTCTGTTACTCGGGCAAGGTATCTAGAAAAAAACCCACAACCTAGGCATTACTATGTGGTGATGACATTCCAGGTGGAATTCTTTCTCAACATCAGCCTCAAAATCTCCTTAAATGGAATCACAAAGTTTTCACTATTGTGCAGCTGCTGGAAAAAAAGAGAATTCCCAGAATAAACACCAAGAGGAATTTCCAAACCCATTTATTACGCAGCATTTTTGCACCTTTAGTTCTACTGAGCTACTACAGATCTACACAATAAGATTTTAGAAAGCTGAGCTATTGATAAAATCAACTTAGATAAGGAAAGCTTCATTAAAAAGTCAGAAGCTGCCTCGTACATTTTCTGCCCTGTTCATGTCATTTCCAGACGAAACCCGCTGGTGTTTTTCACACCACAACCACATTTTATTCCTCCCCACAGATGTCCTTCTGGCTCTCACCTGTGGAATCTTTTGTCCCTGTAGGCACGCCCGTACTTCTGGCGGATGACAACCAGAGAGTAGTAGAGCAGAGAGACAGCAGCAGCGAGCATTCCTATCACCACGATCTGTCGCAGCGTGGTGTTGAGGACACGAGGACATCCCACTGGAGAGATGCTGAAGTGCCAAGAAGCAGGGAGCAAACATGAGATGCTGATCCTAAAATACAAAGAGGATAATCCGTGTGAAAAATGGACTTTGTTAACCAGAAAAGCAGCATTCTAAAACAAGCTGAGGACAAAGAGATTCTTTTCACTTGGCTCTGCTCTAGCTTTCTGTTGCGCGTGCTCTGGTTTGAGTCTGACCAAGTCAATATTCCCACTTTTGAATTAACCACTAGCCATGAATTCATGAGTAGGTTCCCCGCTCTTCACTCAAAACACGTGACAATTTAATCCCACTGTTCCTTTGGGATTCTCACCTGCCCATTTTTGGATAAGACCAGCAGAGAAAAAGACCATCCGGTGTCCAGACATCAGCCAGTCACCTCAGACTCACAAGGCACATCAACCATTCTCAGACCCATTGCTCTTCTTCTCCTGAATTTAAAAGAAAACAGAGATGATCTTCTAGACAGCATCTAGAAAACAGAGATGATCTTCTAGACAGCATCTAGAATATCCTGCCAGCCAAGGGAGGTGATCCTTCCCCTCTGCTCAGCACTGCTGAGGCCACGTTTGGAGTGTGGGTCCAGTATGGGGCTCCCCAGGAGAAGAAATACAAAAAGCAAGTTCAGTGCAGGGCCATGAAGATGATAAATGCACTGAAACACCTCTCACAGGATGCAAGGTTGGGAAATCTGGGCCTATTTTATGTGGAGAGGAGAAGCTCTCACCAACACACACTGACTGGAGACGGTAAAGAAGGAAGGAAGGAAACTCTTCCAGTGGTGCCCAGTGACAAGACAAAAGGAAACAAGCACAAGCTGTGGAGCTGAGTGAGGGCCATGGGTCACTGGTGCCCTGGCAGTGCTGGGGGAGCACTTGGACTCCCATTATCAGACAGGCCTCTTCTAACCCAAACCATTCCCTGGCATTCCTCAGCTCTGCTGCCACCTACAAAGCCAGGCCCGAATACAGACTCCAAGCAAAACAGAACAGCACAAACATTTAAAACAAAACCCCCACAAATACCCACACCTCAGCCCACGTCAGGCCCTGTCGCTCTTTGTCCACCGCC
>VWZY01008570.1:85666-105924 GCA_013399075.1 Chloroceryle aenea | reverse complement strand
CCTGCTTTCCCACAGCTCAGCACCGAAAAGGGGGGGGGGGAATCCCCCCGGGGCTCCTTCACCCAGCGGGTGAGAGAGGAGCGGATCTGGGGAGGAATCGCTGAGGTTTGGGGGGTTTGCTGTGTCACACTCGGCAGGGACAAACCCTGCCCTGTGTTAGAAGCGCTCTCGACACCTTCTAGTTATTTTAAACGGGAATATTTTGGTGCCACGTGGTGAATAATTCAGCGTCCCGCGGCGCTGGCNCTGGGTGCAGATGGCCCTGCTCCCTGCAGGGGGTTGCACCAGTTCATCTTTATGACCTCTCAGATTCTACACCCAGCTACTTTGACTCTTCCTGTTTCTATCCACTTGCCCTGCAAAAACGAGCCTGAAAGCAGCTGGGGTGCAGCTTTTCCCCATCCTCCTCTGCTGCTGGGACAACCTGGATGGCCGTACAGGGAATGACTGAGGAGTATTTTCTCATCTTTAGACTTTGGCGATTTAGCCAAATTCCTGGGGATGCTTCCAGTCAGGAGGTGGTGGTGGGAGCGAGGCAAGGGAAGGAGGCACCCGGGGCTGCTGGAGAGGAGAGGATGGGCTCAGACAGGCCGAGTGGGTTCTGGGTGCTGCGGGGCCATGGAGCCGACGGTCTTCGGTCAGCAGATGGCACAAAAGCCGTGGCTGAGAGCCTTGGGCTGGGAGCAGAGGCTGGGAAAATCTTACTGGGGGGAAAAAGCATCACCCTGCAGCAGGAGGCACCACAGGCAACCAGTACTGGTCCTTTCCAGCCTCCTCCGCAGCTCCCAGTGCGTCCCAGCAGGAGCCCAGTCTGTCACCTCTTAGTGCTGGAGGATCCCAAACTCGTCATCGGGTTTCCTGCAGCTGCATCCTGCTGCTTCACCAGACAGCAAGTCTGTGCAGCTCCTGGATGGGTTATTCCAGGGGGGAGCTGAGGGGTTATTGGCCACCCTGGGAGCAGGAGGCTAAGGGGGTTTATAATCAAAAAACAAACCCCACAAACCCAACCTATGACAAGGAAGATGGGGAGAAGTGTGAGGGGAAGTGTTTGGGGTGCAGATGCTCCTCAGGAAAGGGGAACTTTGGGCTGTGCCTCTTTGCTGTTCAGCGTGCAAAGCAGCATCCCAAAGGCATCACAGCATCATTAATGCTGGAAAAGACCTCCAAGGTCATCGACTCCAATCCCTGACGTTGCCCTCAATGTTGCCCCCCAGCCCTGGAAGTGGGGTGTAAAATCTCCACTGCCCTCCGAGCCACAGGGCTGAGGCAATTGGGGAAGGGTGCAGCAAAAGCTGAGCTCCATCATCTCCTGACCTCCCCAAACCTCAACATTCTCACTTAGAAAAAGGAGGGGGGAGAAGGTCCAGGGTTTGTGGGGATCCAGCGCTGCACGATGTTCTTTATGCCTGGGGCTGACAGGCTGGGTTACGTGGGCAGCTGGGGCCTGGCAGCCGTGCTCGGGCTTGCTTGCTGCTCTGGAACAGCCCCGGGGCTCCCCACATCTGGGGGCTGTGTTTTGGTTTGGTTTGGGTTGCATTTTTTTAATGAGAGGCATGGATTTGGATAGAGGAAAGTTCGCTTGGATGCTGGGCCAAAAAAACATAAAATATCCGGACAAAGTTCCTAAAATAAGGAGAATTTCTTCATTTTATTGTTGTCGGCCGTGGACACCACGTGCTGAAACCCCACACATGCCCGTGTGTAAATAAAATGCAGCCTCAAATAATTCACAGGGCGAGGGGGAAACGCATCCCGCGTTATCAGCTATGACATGGCATAGATTTCCTATTTGTCAATCTACCCACCCTTCAGATGTATAAACTGGCTGTGAGCAATTTCCTGAGCTGGAGAGAAATACGTGCTGAAGCAATCGGAGGTCAAGCCCAGCAGCTCATGTGGTGCTCACGTTTGTGGCGTCCTCTGTGGAATTTGATGAAAAAAAAAAGGATGATTAATGATAGGGCCAGCAGCTCCCAGGGTGAGCTCAGCCATTTTCCACTTGTGACTCAAATGCTGCCAAAAGGAAGAACCTCCTTCAGAAACCCAAGTGGATGAATGGTGGAAACTCCTCCAGGGGTCTTGGCCTGATGGCCGGGAGAGTCGGCGGCTCCCGAGATCCCAGTCCCAAGCCTGGGAGGTGTCCCCACCTCACGGGTGGCAGCCGAGGGGCAGGTCTGTGCCCATGCTTTGCTTCCTGCACAGCACAGATCCCCAGCCAGCGCCTGCACCCACCCAGCCCTGCTGCCTCTCTTTGCACAGGGTGATGTTTATTCCACTCCAGATTTCCCCCATCCATTTTCACACCCCAGCAATACACTGTGCCCTGCTTTGGCCTCCAACAGTAACGATCTGCCATGGGCAGCACAACCTCCAGCATCTCCCTGCGTTGCCCCTGCTGCTCCACCACACACAGGACCTGGAGGCATCACCCCCCTGCCCCCACCGCAGTGGTTTCAGTAGCCCCAGGCCTGGACCCCCTTGCTCGTGCTTGAGCTGAAGCTGCAGTTTGCAGGGTACCCCCCCCGGGGTGCAGGCAGCCCCGAGCAGCGTTTGGCACAGCGATGGAGGGTTTGGTTTCCAGGCTGAGAGCAGCACCACTAAGGTTTCACTCCATTATTCAGTTATCAGGGAGATGAGGTTACTGAGCAGAGGGATGATGATGCTGTGGGGACCACACAGCTCCTGCCAGGGCTACCCGGGGTGGCATCCCCATCCTGTCCCCAGGAAATGGTGCAGGCTGAGGAGATGCTGCCTCTGCCACTCACCCCAGCCTCTGAGCAGGTCCTGCCTGGGCCATGCCACGGCAGCTGGATGTGGCAATGGGCAGCTTTGGCTGGCTCCTACAGCCACGAGTTTTACAATATATATTTTTGCCTTTCATGGATTTCCCCAGCTCCTGACAGGAGGCTGGAGCCAGGGGGGTCCTCCCAAGGGACAAGGGACAGCACAAGAGGAACCGGCCCCAAGCTGCCCTGACCCGGGGGAGGTTGAGGTTGGAGCTGAGGAACAATTTCTATTCCCCCTCCAGGGCTGTCCCAGGCTGCCCAGGGCAGGGGTGGAGTCCCCGTGACCCCTGGAGGGGTTTCCAAGCCCCCCGTGGAGCTGTGGTGCTGAGGGCCGGGGGTCAGGGGTGCCCTGGCAGCGCTGGGGGAGCGGGTGGACGCTGTGAGCTGGAAGGGCTCTGCCAACCCAAACTGCTCTCTGATTCTCAGGAGCCATTTAGTTCTTTAGTTGGCTTAAACATGGCCTGGGAGCCACCTCAGGCTGGAGGAGAGACCAGGATCTTATTTCCCCCTGTCCCATCTCTCCAGCCTGCCCCAAAGCTCACGGGCCAGCCATGGAGCTGGGGGTGGGAGTGTGGGACGTGTGCTCATTGAGTCACCTCACTCCCTTTTCCTCAAAACCAGTTCCACTAATGGCTTTGTTTGGGAAATCTTTGCTCAGAGCCTGCCCAGCCCGGCAGCTGGGGGGTCAGCGACCCCCCCACACCTCTGCAAACCCACCATTTGTGCTGAAGCAGGGCTCGAGCTGTGTCCCCCAGCCAACACCAGTGGCAGAGCCACTTTTGAGCGAGCAGAGGGACAAAATGGCACGAAGTGGCCCCGCACGTAGGCTCTGGGCGGGGGTGTGAGGGAGGAAGGGGCAGCGTGGCTCACTGAACAGGCTTTTAAAAATACAGCCAAGTTTCTTTACATTATTTAAAAGCTTCTTTAAAGAGCAGCTGCCTCCTATTAATACCACGCGGGCTGATAATCTTTGCTTGGATCTATCTTTAGAGAGCTGCCAGCACAAGCGGGAGCTGGAGGTGCAGCACGGGGTGACGTCAGGCTGCACGACGTCTCCAGGGGAGGCCAGGCCAGCTGAAAACACATTGGAACCTCCCCAGGAGGGGAAGAGCCACTAGGAAAGCAAATAATGCTCCTGGTTTTTGGGTGGGTTTGGAGAAATCCTTCGGTTGCCTGTTTGCTCTGAAATGGGTCTTTTTATGACACTTGAGAACAGCTTTTTGGGAGCAGTCAAGCACATGGGGCTGTGCTGCCCACCTGGGAGGGGATCACAGTGGGCTCTGCTGGGCTCAGCTGGGATGGGGTTTGAGCCCAGCTTGGGGGAAGGTGCAGAGAGCAGCTCTGGGTTTCTTGCTGCCCAGTGCAATCCTTCTAGCAGTACTGGGACCACTGGGAGAGGTGGCTGCACTGGGGTGGTGGGGACTGAACAAACCCTGCACGAGTCTGCAGAGATGAGCTCTGCCCCACATCAGCCCCTGCTCCCCTCTGCCTTGAGCCCGGGCTGGAATCGAGACGATTCCCCTGTTTTCAGATGCTCTCCTTTGACGCAAGAGTGGCTTCAAAGGGGACCCTGAATAATCCTGCTCTCTTGCGTCAGCACTGTGGGGGGAAGAGGGTGAGCGGGATCAAAACTCTTCGACTTGTTTTTATTTCCTTTGCTTTCTTAATCGCTTCCTGACAGCCCTGGAGCTGCATGAGAAATCCTCCGGAGTGATGCTGTGCAAGGGCTGACGCAGCTTTTGCCCTGTTCCCAGCAGAGCAACGGGAGGGGTCTGGGTCGGGTCGAACACTGAGCTTCAGCTCTGCCCTTTGCCACCCTGCCCAAATCCCACCCTGCTTTAGATTCCATCAATAATGGTCCTAAAATCAAATGAGCCAGGATCCCAAAGCACCTCACCAGGAAAGAGCATCTCCCCGTTCTCTTTCCTGGTCGTGGCTTAAACCAAATCCACTCTTAGCCTGGCTCAGCTGAACGTATCCGGGGGGAACTGAGCTTTATGGGCGCTCAATCCTCAGCCGAGCATCAGGACACTGAAGGTGGCAGCGAGCTGGGGCTGTTGACTTGCTCCTTGTAAGGCACTTAGGGGCAGTGAACGGGGGCAATCCTCCCTCTGCTCAGCGCTGGAGAAACTTGTTACCACATTAAACCAACTTCTACGACCACACAGCGCGACGTCAGCTGCCCCCGCCGGCCTTGTGCTCGGGGTCTCCAGGGAATTCAGGCTACAGGGAGGATTTTACCCTCTAGCTGGCGAATGGCGAGCGGTTTCTAGCAGTCTGAGCACCAGAGAGGAGGGTTATTTGCTGTTTGTGTGGCAGATGGAACGCTTCGCTGCTGCAGAACTGAGTAGGAGCTGGTAAAGCTGAGCCGGGCACCAACGCATGCGGGATTTTTCACAACACTACCGTGCCTTTTTTAGCTGTGCTTGGTGTGAAATCTGGGAGCCCTCGCAGCCAGATGCTCCTGGCGACTCTTGCACAGAACTGGGATGTAGGTGGTGGCCGTGGGCTGGAGGAGGGCTGGTGTCTGGGGTGGGATTGTCTCAGCTGGGGGCTTTTCCAGCCTTGCTGGATTCCCGTGAGCTGAAGTCAGGGATTTGTGAAAGTGTCCTGAATAGCCCCAAAAGGGGATACCAGGAAAATCCTGGGTGTTAGTGGAAAATTTGGATGCTGATCTTCCCCAGGGCACCCAGGGGCCCTGAGGCTTCAAGCAAAAGGTCCCTGCCACTCGACTCTGATTAGTGACTAACGAGGGGAGCATCAGGCTCGGTGAACTCCAAATCCACCCCTCGGAAGGACAGCACACAATGCTGGGAGCAGAGCAGCACGCCTTTCCACACCAGAGGAAAAACCAATATTGTCCTTCTGGTAATCTCATTTTTTTGGCCAGAGTGGACCACTCCCCATCCTTAAGGGAAGTTTGCTCCCTGACCTGGGAATCCAGCTCCAGGGCTGGTGCATCTCCCCGAGGGGCCCCGTGGGTGGATCTGCCCAGAGAAGCCCTTTCCTCTGATGCAGCCATAAAACATCTGCCCTCTCCAGCCCCACCAGTCCAAGCTTTACTGGTGGCAGTGGGGCTCGGGTGCCCGTGCTTGGTGGCACCCAGGCGAGTGACGAGGAGGAAGGCGCTCGTGCGTCGCTGGGACTCTCTTGACTCACTGAGAGCAGCTCCACCTCGTCGGTCACGCACTGTTCCGCGAGCCGCCGTGACTCTTGGCCTCCTCCTCCTTCCTTCTTCCTGAGGACAACGGCTTTGCCCAAAGGAAGGAAAGATTTACCTCGGGCAGGAAAGATTTGGGACCGCACGGCAGGAGCGTCCCACCCGGACGGGAGGCTGTGGCCAAAGGGGAAGGTTGGTGGGGCAGGGAGCTGAGCGATGCTCATGGAAACTTGGCCATGGGAGCACTGGAGTAAGCAAACATGATGGAGAAGGGATAAACCCAAGAAAACACCTGGATTTGTCTCTTATTGCTCAAATTGATGATATTTTTTTTTACATTTTCACACTTGCGACCTCTCTGCCCTCTGCCCTGCGGGGTCTGTGCTCTGCACGGTGGCTGTAGCCATAGAGGCTGATTTAGGGAAAGATCCAACGGGACCTTTTCAGATGATTATCCACAAATGTGGTGTCAGATCGCATGGCTGCCACCTCATTCCCGTGAAAACCATGGCCAAGCGAAGAGAAGTGGTTGTAGGAAACACATGGGAAGCAGTTAAGCAAACAATGGCTCAGAGAAAGATTTTTATAAGTCCTGAAAAAACTTGGAGGGTTGATTCTGAGCACAGTCATGGAAATCAATAGGCAGGCTCTCTCTGCTGGTTCCGACGGCCAGAATTTCCCAGCTGAGAGGAAAATCGTGGGGGGGTTTGGGCACGACTGGCTGGAGATGGGTTCCCTGAGCCTGGTGATTGCTCCGGGGTACACAGCACATCGAGAGAGGAGCAGGGAGCTGTTTCTGCAGCACAAAACACTCGAAGCCTGCAGATGAAAACCCTGAAGGAAATGCAAAGTAACCAACTGGAATTTTCTCCCATCTTGAGAACACAAGGCACAGGGTGTCCATAAAACGATTGATTCTCCTTAAGTAGCTACCAATACTGGCTCGGTTTGGTGCCTTGGCCCACAGCATCCATCCCAGGCACTGGGAAGGCTGGAGGGGGAAGTGGGGAGGTGCAGGTAATGGGGAATCTCCCTTTGTACCTACAGNCTCTCAGGTATTTTCTGCCTAAGGTTCTGCAGCCGCTCTCCCAGCAGCTCTCCCTCCACTGCCCCAGAAGGGGCTTTCCTGCAGAGGGCTGATGGTGCCTCTGAAGCCCAGCGTGGCCTTCTCAAGAAGGATCTCTGCCAGGTCTGTTTGCTCCAGCCCAGGAGAGGAAGAGCTGTCTCCTTGGAAAAACCAATCCTTTTTGTGGCTGCCTTGTGCTGCTGAGCAATGGAATCTATACGTGCTGAGGATCCTCCCTCTGATCAGCCCTGGGAGAGCAGGATTTCAAGCAGTGCCACCCTCTGAAGTCCACCAGCATCATTTTCTGGCCATCACTTGGCACTGAACTACGTAACAGTCTGGGTGCCCTTGCAGACCTCGGCGCGGGTTCCCCGGTTTACGCTGCAGTAAATGCTGCTCTCTTTGCATCCCTGCTGCCTTTGCCTCTTGCACCCTGCCCACCAAAACTCACACGATGGGAACAACCCTGGCCGAGGCCGTTTCTCTTCACCTTGACTCTACCTTTAGCATCCCACTTCATTTGATTATTATTATTTTTTACCTTTCGTACTCCCAGCCGCACCGGCTGAATCACAACACGAAGACAAAGTCCTCTATTATCTCATGAGAAAGGTTTCAGTATTTTTTTATTGTTTTTGACTTTTCTAACTTCACAGGAGGCAGGGAGTGGAGCCTGGTCCCAAATTCCACCCCCCATGGCTTTGCCCAGCACCATTGGAAGCGCCAAGGATCCCACTCCTCCTCTCTCTCCTCCCCTCTCTCCCCACCTTGCTCAGAACAGCAGGACCAGCAGGAAGGGTGAGGAACAGGAAGAGCTGAAATGATTTTCCCCTTGTTTTGTAAGGAAACTTGGGGAAAAAAAAAAAGGAGAAGACAAGAACATCAGTCAATCGTGGATTTTGGGCCTTGGCCAGCTCCCCTTGGTCTGTTGGTTACATTTGAAGATGACAATCCCAACTTCAGCCCACCACATCCCATGTAAACACATCCCATGACATTTCCAGTCGTGCTATTTCATATTTAGAATAACGAATTTTCAAAGTCCCCCCTCAATGGGCTGAGTTCTCTGGTCTGCTTAAAGAACTTCACTCAGCTCTTCCCGCCTGCTTCATACGCTCTGTAAATGAGCTGCTGGTGTTTTAATCTCTGGGATACAGAACCCCCCACGAGCTCTTATGTCTGGAGAAGGGGGAAACTGGATTCTAACACGGCAGCTTTTGGTGGAACACGGCTGATGTTGCTTTGGGCCGTGCTGGAGAGGTCTCGTGTCATTTTCTCCTTCCATTTCAGAGCTGAGCTTGAGCATTCAGGGGAGAAAGGAAAATCCCAGTCCAGAATCCGCAGCTCTTCAGGCAGGATTTGCTGTGCAGTTATCAGAGCTGTGTCCAGATCTGTAGACAACTCTGAGCACTGGGTCGAGGTGCTTTGGGCTGGGAAACCCTCCAGTTCTCTGGGAGCTGGTCGGGTTTGAGCTGAGGAGGAAGCCCCACAGGGTGAGATTTATGGTGATCTCTCACCAACAGGACGTGGCATTGACAGTAATTAATTTATAGTCGTCATTAATTACAAATCAGCTTTGGGAAAGCTGGCTTCTGGAAGAGTCTGGACTGTTTCTGAGGTGCTCTCTTTGCGAGAGCAGAAATGTTTAATCAGCTTTGCTCTGCACAATGTGTAATTCACTGCTTATCCCCCACTTCTCAGTCATTTCCAGCTGAACATTGTCCCTGGTGCTGCTTTAGGGCCACCACGTGGGGCTAGGGGTGTTATTTAGCAGCCGGTGATTCAGGGGATGCATGTGTTCAGCAAGGGATTTGGGAATTCCTGCTGGTGGAAAAGCAGATGGAGATGTCAGGGTGTGACAATGTTTCTGTCCAAGAGCCCCAGCACAGGGTGTGACTCAGTGGCACTGGTATCTAGATGGGAAATGGGTTTATTCCTTCAGAAATCCAATGAGGGGGATGCTCAGTTACGGCAACAATGTTCTTGGAATTCTTTCTGCTTTTAACTTTTTCATTTGGAGAAAGGTTGTTTATGGAATCATAAAATGGTTTGGGTTGGGACCTCAAAGATCATCCAGTTCCAACCCCCTGCCATGGCATGGACACCTCCCACTGGAGCAGGGTGCTCAGAGCCCCATCCAGCCTGGTCTGGAGCACACCCAGGGATGGAGCATCCCCAGCTCTCCTGGGCAGCCTGTGCCAGGGCCTCACCACCCTCAGAGGGAAGAACTCCTCCTGAGCAGTTCGGAGATGTTAGGAGAACCCTGATGGAGTTGGTATGGAGCAGGTGGGGGGGGGGCTTGTCACCATCTACAACCAGACCCAGCAGAGGGGAGCTCAAGAGGAGTGCCCCATGGCCTTGGCACCCCAGCCCTGGTTCACTGCCCCATCAAGTGTTCTCTGGCTCCTCACCTCCCCAGCACTTGCTCACTAGGAAGGGTGAATTCTGCTTTGGTGAGTCACTGCCTTCCTCCCAACTCAGCTTTTCACTAGAAAGGGATTTCAGCAAAAGCAAATTACGAGAGCCCCTTTAGAAAGCAGTTTCTGAGTTGCTGGACAAAACAAGGGGGAGAAGAGGGGTTTTTATTTTTCTTTTTAATCCACCCATATTGCTGATATTTATTCCTTGGTTCTTACCCTGAAGTGATGGAGTAACTCTGAATTCCACTGCCACTCTTCCCCTGGTGAGTCCCAAAACCTTTCCACTGGAAACCAGGGATTTTCTGAATGAAGTGTAAATCAACTTCAAAAGCCAAAAGCAAGGAATTTTCTTTTTCCTGCTGTGCTGTTCATTAAAAAAAAATGCATTCCTTAAAAAAAAAACCACTCTGCCTTAAATTTATCAGGGTCAATAAGAAACAAAATAAGAGCCAAAGAAAGAGTCAGACACTAAACCCCCTTAAATTTGACATTTTATTTCTTTGCAGAAGAAAATCCAACATAGGCCTCATTATGTTATGCATCTTTAATTATAAAAATAAGCAAAGAAAATAACTTGCATCTTTCTCATTACTATGATATGTTTCAAATAACCTTTATATGAACACACTGAGCTTTAAAAATGTAATTTAAACAATAAATAATGACATATACCAGATATGCTCACTGTTTATTCCAGTACTCAGAAAAAAAAACCCAAAAAACAAACAACCAAAACCCCCCAAACTCTCTCCCCCTAAGTATCTTTAAATTATAAATACATAATGCAAATTTATCATGGCACAAAACCTCTAAAGTGCAAACAAATCACAAGGAGAATCATGCAAACCTTTCTAGAGAAGCCCCTCCCAGCCCCCAAGAGAAATCACTTTGCAGATTAAAGAAATAAAGCATGAAGAGATTAAATAATTTGTGAAATAGCTGGACTTAAAACCTTTGAGACTCCCTCGCCATGCCCAGCGGGGCCCTCTCACCTCATCCAAAGCATCTGAAGTCAGGGGGCTGGCTGAGGCCAGGGAAAATCCTTCCCAACCCCTGCACCCCCTCCCCTGCTCCCGGGGAGCTCTCCGTGGGCTGGGGGTGAAGCTGGGCAAGGGGAGCCCCGGGGTTTTTGCCCTGATGGGTCTGGGGCTTCCCCACCCTTCCTGGGGCTGGGGGTGGCAGGGGAGAAATTAAAGCAGCTTGGAGCTCTGGGGTGTAGGCAGAGCATCCTCCAGGGCAGCGAGAGCGGCGCGGAGGAGACAGAGCTTTGGTTTGCCACCTGGGGCACCAGGGCAGCTCACAGCAGGGGGATTATTTTGCCAGTCATCTTCCCATCCATAGTAAGGGGACAACAAGGTTAAATTCCTACTGGCAAGTTGATGATGGAACCCAACAAGATGGGGGCTGGGCAATCTGAGCCCCGGGGCAGCCTTACGGAGCCTTTTGGGGTTTTCACAGAAATGGATGCAGAAAGCAACGGAGGAGCCACCTCCATGAGGAGCATCTCCGAGGCAAACTGGGGCTGCCAGGTGGGCTGGGTGGGCTTAAAGCTCATCTGGTGCAACCCCTGCAGGGAGCAGGGCCATCTGCAGCCAGAGCAGGGGGCTCAGAGCCCCGGCCACCTCCCCTGGGATGGGGCCAGGGATGGGGCAGGGAGGCTGGGAGGATCTGGGCAGTCGTTTGGATGCTGCCCTGAGCCAGGTGAAGAGCTTTCTGTAAATCTTTCCACCACCAGGCACTCAGTGCTCGGACCCCTGTGGACATGCCCTGGGGGCTGTGACCCCACGGGGCACACACCGTTGTGGGGCCAGCCCCTCAGCAGAAGTCAAACCTTTAGGGTCAGGATATTCAAGGGGCCTTTGGTTTTCACCTCGCATGCTGGACTCTACCTGACTGTGAGTGAAGAAGGAGCAATATTGCATCTTGCTTGCCCTGGACGGCACGATCCCGAGTATTAAAACAACAAACAAAACCCAGTCAACCAACCAACCAACAACAAACCAACAAGCAACAAAAAAAAACCCCAAAACACAACAAAAAAATCCCAACCCTCTACCGTCAGCAACATTTTTTGCTGCTTACAGTTTTATGACAGCACTTTTGGGCTACATTTAATGAAGACAGCAATATTAGAAATGCTGCCACTGCATCTGGTTTCAATATATTAGCAGCAAGTTATTGTTTAAAGGCTTTGTGGTTTAAAGAAAAAAGTTATATTGCTTTAGATTTGGAAAAGAAAAATAGATCCCTCCTTTATTAGCTCTCTAAATAGTTGAGCAAGAGTCATCTCCTCTGCAGACGGACTCTGGCAGGATGGGTTTGGAGCATGGAACTGGCCTTGCTGACCCCACAGCACGGTGGGGCTGGTTTGGCTTTGGCCAAGCTGCTGCGGGGAGCAGCCTTTGGGGGTCCCAGCCACTGCGGCTCCGCTTCGGGGTGCAGGGGCTGCCACGGGGTGGATGGAGGACGGGCAGAACGGGGAGCGGGACGCACGCGTCAGGGCTCGGCAAGGCGCCGCTTTGCTGCTGAAGCTGAAGGAGAATTGAAGGAATTCTTTCTGCCTTTCCCCAGAAAGTGACTTCCAAAGGAAGTTTCGCCCTGCGGCAGCTCTGAGATCCTAAAGCGGCTTCTTGAGGCCAGGGGCTGGTTCCCCACGGGGCTGTCCCGTGGCACTTGTGCCCGGGGTAGAACCTCACCTCCCAGCAGCTCTGTGGGGACAGGACTGGCCAGCAGCAGCTGCCCTGGGTTCCTCCCCCTTGCCACCCCTATCTTAACCAGGAGGAGAGAGGTTTGCTTCTGGCCCTGTATTTTCTGTCCCAAATGTTTTCTCTCTTCTGCTGTAAAAAGGCCACAGAGGAGAATGTGAACTCTTGAGTATGAGAGAGATGCTGCTTCCAGGAAAAAAGAAATCGCTAACTTACAAAAGGAAGTTTCTGCCATAAAGTTATCCTGCTCTGCTCCTCTCGAGCAGACCCTCGTGGAATTTATGTACAGTACGTGACAGATTTAAAACTATTTATACCACAGTTAGAGCAAGACCTTTAACATTCTAGTCTTAAGACAAGGTTTGTTTTGTTAGGATTTCTTTTAAAGCTTTAGACAGTTAAATACAGTACATAGATGTTAGCTTTTAGATACAATGCAGGATTATGTAACCTTCCCACTAGCTTCCACCCCGGGCTGGCACCTCCTTCAAGCGTTTCCACAGCACAAAATGTTCCTTTCCCCAACTGGTGCGTGGCAGGGGGTTGGTCTGAACTCATTTTGCACCGTGGCGCCAGGTCCCGGGAACCCCGGCCTCACCACGGCTGGCGAGGGTGGGAATCAAGGGGTTAACAGAGCTCTGCTGGAAGGGTCGGGACTGACCGAGGCCGAGAGCCCAGGAATATGACATTCCTATTCATCCATGGCCAGCACAGCTTCACGACACCAACTCCACTGACATCTTTAGGATGTGCCAGAGCTGTTCAGTGCATCTATCGCCGCCTACCAGCCTAAGAGAGAGAAGGAGCTGCTCTCCCGGGTGCCCAATCCTCAGCCTCCTACGGTGTCAGCACCACGGTGCCCTTGGAGTGTGGTGTCTGAAGGCCCAACTACAGCACGGTGCTAGTTAAGACTAAGATGGATCGGGGTCTTTTTGTGGGGAATAAAAGAGATGGAGACGTTTTGACGGCAGGAAAGCTTGAGACACTGAACACAGATCCATGCAAAAGTTTTGTTTGAGAGGAATAGAAAATATTCATGACTAAATCTAAAACCAGTTCCTAGTTGTTATTAAAACTAGCTACAGTACGCTTGGTTCGGGTGCATTACTCTTCTAGAAGAGAGCCTTCAGCTTTGGTAGTGCTTAGCATCCCTCACACCCCCACCGCCGCTCCCCGGGCGTCACGCGCTCTCGGCAGAGCCGCGCTTTGCGTGGGCTGGGGCGGACCCCTCACCTCGGAGGTTCCTGAAGTAGAGTTTGAGCTTCTGCGGCTCAGCGATCTGTCTCCTGGTGAAGTCGGGGCGCGGGTGACCTTGGGCACAGTGGTCTGTCTGCAGCAGGTGGAAGAGGCTTGCCATGTTGGGCCCGATCTTCTCCATCAAGCTGTCCTTGATGGTGCTGACAGTCTCCTCATCGCACTCCAACAGGCTTCTCACCAGCTTGTTGTAATACCTGCAGAGAGTATTGATTACTCCAGGGCACCCTGCAGCCAGACCAAAGACACAAGGTAGGAGCCAGTCTCAGGCCAGGAGACCAGTCCAAGCAACAAAGAAAAGAGAACCACACTTTGAGATCCTTTGGGGTGCACCCGAAGTACAAATCCTCACCACATGGAACAAGTGCCCTGGAGGTGCTGTGCCCGTGGCACATGGAAGGAGCACAATCCAGACAGCTTCTGATTTAGTTGCCCTAAAAGATAACGCTCCAAGTGTTGGTGTGGTGGTGGTGGATTGGGAATAAGGTGAGAGTGATGGGTCAAGGTGTAGTAATTGCCTCACTTGCATGCTTTACTCTCTGCTAAATGACCTGAGGTTCTAGAACTTTAGGAAGAAAAATAATTGCATATTTTTAGCAGAGATACCACCCATCACCACACAGGGTAACAGAGTGAGGAGCCCACTGCTCCCAGCCAGTACCACCCTTCCTACGACCATGCCCATCCCCGTGGCACCAATTCCCTTTTGTCCCTCACCCTTTCCCTCCATGCAGAGCCTTCAGTGAGAGGGAGAAGGAAGCTGAGCCCACGTCAGGGCCTGGCAGATGCCTGTGTTCCCTGGGGACAGATCTTTAGCACCTACAACCAGTCGTCACTTCCAGCGAGCAGACCATGCAGGAATCACATTAATTACAATAATTAATTACACTTTGCCCCATTTTATGCCTGCCCCCCACGTTTCCAGTGCTCAGCAGCCTCTGGTACACGTTCCTCGCTCCAGGAGGGAGCCAGGAAACTGTGCTGGTCTCTTTGCCCAGTGCTGCTTGAGCTGAGTGGAGAAGAGGACTCAGAGGAAGGCTCCTCCACAAGGCCACACAGCACAGCCCTCGGGCAGGGACAGTGGAGCTGGCAGGTGGGACCCCACAGCACACGAGAGCATCTTCCTCAGGACAGAAAGTTGGGAAAAGAGGAGCAGTCCCATATTTACTGGGATACTCCTGCCTGAAAGGATGCTGGGGAACTTATTTTAAGGCTTTAAGGTCACGGTGACATTTTTCCACAGGAGCAGAGAAGAGAATAACCTGCAGGTGGAGGAGGGGAAGGAAGAGGGAAATGAGAGTTCACATTCAGACTCCTTTCCTACCTCTCAGCTCCGGCCGTTAGAGCAGCCAGGGGAGGTCAGGTGAGGTTAAAGCCTCTGCTGCACTTGAAGTACAAAAGCCCAGGCTTTGGCACGGCGCAAGGACAGGGGGGCAGCGCTAACATCAAGGTCCACAGCGTGCACAGTCGTTGATGATGAAGACATCTGCGTGAGCCATGCACCCAGCTCACATCACCCCCGTCTCACCGGACAGGAGGAGCAGATCCTCTCCACCTTCCTCTGCCGTGCTGCCAGCACCTCCTTCCTACAAACACAGCTCCGTGGTTTCCATGGCTGGAGCCGCAATCACAGCCTTGCTACTGCCTTCCAGGAGCCAGACTGCAAGCAAAGGCACCAAGCTTTCCTCTCCTGCTCCTGCCACGAGATTAAATCACAGGAAGATGCTATGACCTTTAACTACTTCCTCTCAGTGTCCCAGGCCAAGTGGCACATTCTTATTCTGTGTCTATGTTGGGACAGGGGCTGGGAAAGCAGGATGCCTTAGGAGACCTCAGTGTAAACTATTAGCTGGGAAATCCTGCTGCTTTTGTTACTCAACATGTCATAATATCCTCTGGCTTTGACACGGGGCTGGGGGGGAGGAGTTCCCTCTGTGCTGGGAAGACAGCGGCTCCAGTTTTAGGCTCGGTGTCCTGGAGAGAAATGTCACCAACAGGCCACCACACCCCTGCTGCTACCCCTGCATCCTCCCTCGCTCCGGTGCCCACGTGTGGCCCCTTCACCACGAGGCCCCGACTGCCCCACCGAGGGCTGTTTAACTCCACAAGCCATCACGTTTACTCGAGCTGCTCTTCCAGCCTCTAAAACACTGATGCCACAGCGCTGCCTGCTCCCTGTTCCAGCCCTCGGGGGGATGCTGAAGCCAACCTCTTCCCAATTTCCTTGGAGGAAGAGGGCAAAGACACACAAGTATCAATTTTGCCTTCCCACGAGTATAATTTTCTGGATGTAGTATCTAAAATAGAGTTTTATAGGATAGATTTATTCTGGTCAGAGATGAAGCATCTCCATATCACTTGCACACCTGTCCCAGTATAGCTCTGGAGGCTTCAGCTGCGTCTAGATCAAGTCAAACAGCCACCCCAGAGGAGCTGTAGCATTCACCACAGTCAGCCACCATAGCCAACTGCAGCATGGTCTGTTTGCACTCAAATTCTAGAGCATATTTACTCAAACTGCTCAAAAAGATCCCTTTTATCCCAATCACAAGACTCAGCACTGATTGTTCCAGGATTTAGAGGGAGAAATCCCTGCCTTTGCAGCGTGACTGCGCAGACTGCAGTAGCTCCCTGAAGCCTCTCTCTGTCCCTTGTCCTTGAAGGATGGGGACAGGGCAGTCCTGTGCTCGGAGAAAGGTGCCAGAGAGCAGTGAGATGTGCCCAATTCTGCGGGCAGCCTGTGCTACCTTGAAGGAACAGGGGTGAAGAGAACCCTGAAAGAGACCATTAAGAACACCAGACTATCCCTAGAAATACGAACTACTGGATCACGGAGGAGTAAGGTTATAGAGGAGCACATCTGCTGGTTCCCTTTTAGCCTTCCTACACTAAATGGGATGTCCCAGTGAGTCAGAGGGAAAGGCCTCACTGCTGGGTGCCAGGCTGACCCAGGGAGGGGGATTCTGTGGTCTGGAGAAGTGAATCAAGTTGCAATAGGCTGAGAAGCTCTGAAGTGCTCAAAGTGCCAGAGAGGCCACACTAATCAACCTGCTTTGGCATTGAAAAGCTCTGTTCACCGTTATAATCCATTTGAACTAAAGAACTAACATTTAAACCAACCCCAGGCTCCGAGGTAATGCAGGTCCAGCTAATTTTACGGAGATGTTTATAGTGTAGTTACCAAGAGAGTCA
Organism: Chloroceryle aenea; assembly: GCA_013399075.1. Classification (NCBI taxonomy): domain Eukaryota; kingdom Metazoa; phylum Chordata; class Aves; order Coraciiformes; family Cerylidae; genus Chloroceryle; species Chloroceryle aenea. Next base: position 89,341 of record VWZY01008570.1, on the reverse strand, counting down.
GAAGAACGCTGGTAAAGGAGAATGGCATTGCTTAGGCTGAGCTACATCAGGACCTGCAGGGAGCCAGTTAACCCCCCTCCTCCCGCTGCTGCTCGCTGCTTTGGCCTCTTCCTCTGGATGCACCCGAGCTGAGGAAAGCCCCACGTACCGGTTTGAGAACTGACTGGGGAGCTGGACCACCTCGGTGATGGCTTCGGGGTTTCGTTTCGCAATGCCGCACATGTCCAGCTTGCTGTAGCACTCCTCCTGCACTTCGGAGATCATTCTTTGGAAGGTGGAGCACCTCCGGATGGCGAGGAACACCTTGGACGTGACCCCGTTCGCGATGCATTTCAAGCTTTCCTTTACAAAAGCTTTTCCCTGGAAACAGAAGGTAAAAGGTTGAACTGCAACAGATTTCCTAGCGAGGGACATTATTGGCAGATATTCTGCCATGGCTGGCTGCTGTTAATTACCCAGGTCTGCTGGAGGTCCCTGGTCAAACATGGCAGGGAACCAGACCCTAAATGCTGTCACTATGATTGTTAACTGTCACTGTAACTGTTGGTGCCTCGTTATCATCACTGCAGCTTCGGTGGGGATGTGTGCAGTCCAAAGACAGCAGCGAGCTCCCGCTCCCAAAAGATTGAGGCAATCAATGGAAGTCTTGTCTTTGCGTGAACAGATCCAAAAGCACCAGCTCAGAGATGGGCCAGTTGCACCCTCCGGGCTGGGGCTGGGGCTGGGCTACTCAGCACATACCAGCAGTTTAATGCAGCTGGTTCACCAGACCTCAAGATGCTTTAAGAGCTTTTAAGTTTGTCCTTGGGAGCAGGAAGAGGGTTGTGCATGTTTTGGGTAGAAAGTGGGAAGAAATGGGGCCCTTGGCAGAGCCCCTGCTCGGATAATATCGGGTACTACCCTACTTATCCTGCTGCTAGAGCTCTGGAGAGGCAGATCCGTGCATTCCCCGGCCCGCTGACTTCCAATGCAAATCCCTGACAGGTCACACAGTCTTGGTTAGAACATTTCTATTTCCTCCTGAAGAGGAAACTCAGCTCTCCGCCCCGTGAACCGCTCCTTGCCAAGTGCTGGCACCCAGCACACAGCGTGTGGAAAATGTACGGCAGAAAATAACAGCGAAGGATGCGATTGTAGCCAGCCCCCAACTCACGGCTCAGAGTTGTAGCTGAGCAGCAGGAAGGGCTGCAAGAAAGGAAGGGTTAAGCCCATCCAGCCCATCTCTGTGAGGACAGAGGAATTAAGACATCCATTCAGCAAAGCATTTCAGCACGTGCTTCAGGACTTGCAGAAGTGCTGTACCGAAGCAGGGCATGAAAAGGGAGCTCTCCCGGCGAGCTGTTATTCACATCCCCTTTATCCTGGCACCGTACCTGAGTGTCAAATTTAGCAGCACTGTACAGGAAGGACTTGCAGATGTCGTACATGCCATCCGTGTCACACGTGGAGTTCTCCAGGCAGGCGAAGGCCCCGCAGCCCACCTGGAGGGCACTGTTCAGGCAGCGAACCACCTCGGCTGCGGAAAGAGGCAGAGGCAGAGCGTTATGGACGCGGCGCTCCCCGGTGCCCTGCGCCGCAGAGCCCTCCTTCTCCGGCGCCAAGAGAGGTCAACTGCAGCCTGGCAGCAGCCTTAGTGCTTTTCAGGACTGGAGGAGAGAGGCCAAAGGCACTGCCAAAGGGAGTCGTTAACTGAAGTCGTGCAACAGATCACTGGCAAATTGAGAAACGGCAACTGCGGTGTCCAAACCCTTCCATCCATTGAGGAGAGCAGCAAAATCCGACAGCCTTTGGCTACATGGAGACTTACAGGTCCATCCCAACCTCATTCCCATCCCATAGATGTACAGCCCCGTTCAGAGTTCCTCTAAAGGTGGAAGGAATGAGAACGGGCCCATGAGGAGCACTGGGCAGCGAGGGCTTAGGCACGGTCTTAGACCGAAGGGCGGTCAGAGCAGCTTGGCAGAGTCCGGCTCACAGACCTCCCTGGGAAGTGGGGCTGAAGCCATAGGGATTGCCAAGAAGCTGGCATGAAATTCACGCTCATGGCAAGGAAGTGCTGGTTTTGCCAGCACCGGGGGGATCCGTGCTTTGCTAAAAATCATAGAAATAAGGATTCGGTTGGGAGCCAATTATCAGTACCCCAAAGGACTTGAATGAGCAGCTTGATGCCAAAGTCTAGCCCGGTACTAAGCAGTTTGCAAGCACAACCATGAAAGGTTGAAGATTTGCACAGAGAAGGGAGGTTTGGGCAGGGAAAGTTAAGGTAATGGAGCTGACCATGTATAATTAAAATTGCCGAGGCAGCAGTTAGGCTGCACCGAAGGGTATCCATGTCATTCCACCTTTTTTCATGCAGATACTACACATTTTAGCAATGAATCAGCAGTATTGCCACAGGACTGCCCTGGAATTAGTCGGGATTAACTGTTTTGGGTAAGCTGAATGGCAGTCCCCTTCTGTGACTGTGCAAGGTTTATTCACTCCTTTGGCTACCTTGGGGCAGATCTGCAAAGCCCACGTCTCCACCAGGATTGGCATTTAGTGGAAGAGAGCACACCTCATGAAGAGCTAAACTGCAGCCTAAAATCGTCTCTATATAACCAGGATCTTTACAGAAGAAGAGGAAAAAAAGAATATATTAAAACCCAACCAAACCCAAATCACCCAATTAACCCCTCCTCCTCCTCCGCTCTCGCTTACCTGCCCGAAGGGAGAAATATTTGGTAAGATCATCCTCTCCCCAGTTCATAACCTCCCATCACACCAGTCCTTCCCATAATTAGGTTTCCACAGGTTCAGATTCTAACTTTGCTTTCAGCAGACTTCGCATGCATTCGGCTTTTATTGTTTTAGGCAGGGTGCAATAGTGAGACCCTATGTTTCTATAGCAACCAAATACAAAAGGAAATTGAGCAAACACCCTCATATAATGCTGCAGAGCCTTGCAGATCTAAAATAAGACATCTGTTAATGAGCTCCAAATTAGAGACCTCCTATCTTTTCGGTATCCTAGAGGAGAGATTTTTAATTTCTATTGTTCAAGACAATGTGTCCAAGTTATCTCAGCATCTCTAGTGCACAAAGTAGAGCCATCCAGAGCCTACTTGCCAGTAATTCATCTTTTCCTAATCCACTGTAAAAGCAAGTTTGCTAAATGTCACCATCGTATTTTTATGGTACCAGCTGACTGATAACAATCAGGTTTTGAAAATAAATGCGAGCAGTGGACAGTTTCTAGGTTACTGCATTCTTCAAAGTCACAGATCTCTCTCCCCCTCTCTGAATAGGCAGATGTTTGGCAGAACAATGGTTCAGTCAAATTTCCACGGGTTTTATCAACTTCCTAAAAAGCAAGGAATTTAACACCAAAGTAGGACTGCAACTGGAGAAGGGAGAAAGATACATGCAAGCAGGGGAAAGAAAAAGAAAAAAAAAAAGTACACGGAACTCATTTAGTAGGTGGGGGAGGAGGAGAGAGAAGGGATTGCATCCTGCAAGCAGATCAGGCACCGGTTCCCTGACCCAGCTCCGGAACGGAGAAGGTTTCTTCTCCAGCTATGCACCAATCTCTTCCTGAATCAGACCCTTACATTAATATTTGTCCCTGCCAGCGTTAAGTTTATAAGAAAAAAAAAAAGGAAAAAAAAACAAGAAAAAAAAAGAAAAGAAAAGAAA
>VWZY01008570.1:16650-67803 GCA_013399075.1 Chloroceryle aenea | reverse complement strand
CTGTTAAAATTTCTGCAGCAGGAGCAGGGGCGAGAGCAGAAAGGAAAACGGAAGGGGTTCAGACATGTTGGGAGCCGGGAAACTGGGGAAAGAAAAAGCAGTAAGAAGTTGCTTTACAAATACAGGCCTCCTACTTTGTTAACACATTTAAGTAATGTTAATTGCAGTGCACTGCAGTATAAAGAGGCACTTGTAATTGATTAATCTATGTTTGCCATTTTCTAATTAAAGAGAAAAGAAACCCTAATTATTCCACTCTGTTCTAGGCAGCGGAACAGTCATTATGGAATAAGCAATTTTCCCTCCCCAGACACTGGGTTCCCCTATTCTCCCACGTTACATAAAACCCTCGGCACACAACACTCCCACAACACGGCTGATTTCTGCTTGTTAGGCACTACCAGCACTGCTGAGTTCCACAGCATCCCACTGTGCAGGAGCAGGGACAGAGGAAGAAGAGCTTCAGTTCCAGCAACAAACCTGCCAAAGGATGACTGGGTGATGTTTTCCAGACACCCTCATTCCCCCTGGAAAATAAAACTGGAGGAAAAGAGGAGTTTGGGGACCCAGTCCCATCATTACATCTATACTGATGCTGGTGGTTTGGTAAAAAACCAAGAGGGCCATTGGGGGAAAAACACCAAGTAAGCCCTAACAGGGGGCCTGCATCAGGTGGAAGATGACACGAAGCCCAAGCTGCTGCCACTGCTTTGTTCTGCTTCACTCTGCTCACAGAGAAAGGTAGAGAGTGCTTGCTGTCCTCAGGGTGCAGATCTCAATCAGTGGTCCAGGGCGATGGACTCAGCCCCAGCTGCTGTTGCAGCTCCTGAAATTCTCTCAAGAAAGAAAACAGCCCAGCCTGAGTCCAGCCCCCCGTGCGACCCCTCCAAATCGCTCCACATCCTCTCCCATTCCCTCCTCCGTGCTCCAGACTGCTGCAGCATATCCCCTTGCTCAGGGAGGGCAGCGGGTGGGCCCGGAGCAGCAGACACAGGAAAAGCCTCCAGCAGTGTTGGAGAGGCTGAGCCTCTGCTCACTCTGAAAGCTTGATGTCTGCAATAAAGTTGGGCAAGACAAATCCAGAGCTAGGGACGTTTATCCAGTGACGCAGAGGCTGGCTACAAGGAAAACAGGCTCCCCAGTCCCTGCCTTAACTGAGGCAGGATGCAACATCTTCTCTTTCATGTGGAAGTTGTGCTGGTAACAGGGTTCCTGCTGATCAATCCCACACCACTGACCAGCTTGAGAATCGGGGGAAATTACACTCTGCTGATTTCCTACAGCCTCCCGGCACGACAGACGCGGTCCCTTCAGAGCTGTTCTTCAACACCAGAGAAAGTGCAGCACCTTGCACCTAAACCCAGAGTTCAGGGGAGATGATGCAACTCCCCGATTTCGTTCAAGAGCCTGGTGCAGTGTTTCTATCTCTGGTTTCTGTGGAGGAGCAGTTGGTGATAAGCTGCCAAGAGAAGATGATTCTGATCACAAGCAACCCAGCTCAGAGCAGAGTTTGGAGCTCTTGGAGCAGAGGTACTGTGGGGTCACATCGTAACTTTTTCACTTTTCATGATTTTAAAAAAAGCTTGGCGAGGAAAAAATACTTCATAGTTAAGACAGTGGGACTCATTATCCCAAGATATTGTCGAAGACACGTAGGAGGAGTTTTAAAGAGAGACATGAATAAAGAGAATATGCAGTTTTAAGGCAGGCAAGAGTTTTAAAAGAGAACATAAAATTTGTGCTTCGAATTTTTAATACCTGGGGGTTGAGAGGGGTATTATTTTCTGCCAGGTGCCAAAGTCCTCCTCCTTGCTGGCACACCTCAGCTGGGAGGAGAAAGGTGTTCTTAGTCTTGCATGGAACTCACACACAGAAGGGACTGGAGATCCAGTTCCCCATATCTATACATGTGTATTTAATTTAAAGCAAGAGTAATCCTTTAAATCACAGGCTTTAAGCAACCACATATGCTCAAAATCAGGCCCACGTGTGGACTTTTGCAGGGTCAGGGCTGCAAGATCAGCTGCCTCAGCTTCCACCTGTTGGGAAGCATCCCTCTTCCCGTTGGTATTTTCCTCCTTTTCCCCAGTTTCAGCAGCATGCTGGAAGATCTGTCCCTGTGTTCAGGGCAGCAGTTTCATGACATGCTGGTCCTTACACTGGCACCTTGAGGGTTTTCTTTTATACAAGTAATAAAATCAGTCCTTATCAGAAATTTCCTGAAGAAGAAAAAGTTGAAAATGCAGAGAGCTACCCAAATACAGCCTCTGCTGTTCTTATTCAGAGCGAGCAGCGTGCTTCCCCCCAGCTCTCCTCAGCTGGACTGGTCTGTACTGGGGACAGATGGAGACCACAACATCACCTCAGAGATGAGGACAGAGCAAGACCCAGGTAAATGAGCAAGGCATTAAGTAAGGAATTAAGAGACGTGGCCTGTTTCCAATTGTTCTGCACAGCTCTGGGCCAGTTACACCATTATTTGTGCCCCTGTTTTTTGCTCCTTTCCTTTGTCTATCTTGTCTATTCACATTTTAAGCTGTTTAAGAAAAAAAAATCTATTATAAGAGTTCTTAAAAGCCCAGCTGAGCTCAGGGCTGAATGATACCAGAACCCAGACAAGGCAGCAACTGACAGCAGCACTCCTGGGGCCCCAGAGCCCTTCCCAGTAACGGGGCAGCCAAACAAAGACCCTAACAAGCTTTTTTTGGAAGTCACCCTTTTCCTTACGTGAATCAAACCACTCAGTGTCACAAGCACAGAGCAAATCAGATGCATCTGAAAAGCCCACACAGTGCTTTATGTACCACTCAAACCTACTCCAAATAGTGACTTTTGAGGGCCTCCCCTCTTCTTTAGAAGAAAAAGGAGGAGAGCAATCATAAAAAATACTAGAAACCCCCAAAACTTAACAGTTAGAAGGGGTATGAGCCTAGAGGAACCAGACAGCAAACAGCTACCCCAGCAGAAACACACCTGCTTCTGTCTCAGCCTCAGTTCAAAGGCTCAGAGGGCAGCTAAACTGGAAAGTGCACTCGGGTTCAGTTTTTATTTCTGTAATTAAAATAAATAAATAAATAAAAAGAAGCAAATTTCTGAAGCCATCTGTGATTATAAATGATGGTTTTGCCCAGGGAGCACGAGACAGGCTGAGGTATGATAGATACACGGGTACCAATCTGACGGATGAAAATGAAGGAGGAAGACTCTGTAACAACAGGAGGTGTAGAAGGTGCTGGAGATCACTTTCTTACATGATGCTTGGTTTAGCAGCAGGTTAAATGCATGTAGACACTGCTCTGCTCAAGACATTGCAGGAACCCAAGAGCTGGAGCTCTCTGCTGACACTGCTGGGACTCAGCTCATTTCCCAGTGGTGATGGCAGAGCTGTCAGTCCTACCTACCCTCATTCCAGTGGAAGCTGTGCTTTAACCTCGGGACAAAATGCTTCTGAACATTTTCAGAAGTGAAACAGATTTCCTTCATCCCAGTGACACGCCAGAGCTAGATGTGTTGGAATGGGTGATGGAAATTCCTCCTTTTTCTGGGCCCATTCAGGTCTGGAACGTCTGCCTGTCCTTGCCTCATCCCCAAGCTAGAGATGAGAGGACAGGAATGAAGGGGAAAAAATAACAGAACGAATGTCTTTTTAATGAGATGGAGACAGAGCTAAGCTGTTGAAATCCTCCCATTGTTAATCAGGTGATTTATCCCTTATCTGCCATCAGTGAATCTCAGGAGGATTTTCTCCTACCTGGCATTTTTGTTGACTCCCATGCCCTGACAGTCCCCGAGCAGTGGAATCCTCTCAGCAGGATCTGTCCCTGACTGTTTCACAGTGCTGAAATGTCACCAGACCATAGTTCTCTGCAGAGAGCTAACTGAAGGAAACCACCAAGAATTTGGCTCCACATTATCACCCAAATCACTACTAAATTGTCTAGTTTGTTTTAAGAAAGCAGTGCTTGGAGCAAAGAAAGACAGGGAAATTCATCCAGCCCCCTTGACCTGAATCCCCTTTGGGCACACCCAAAATAAGTTTGGGCTTTCTATTCCTTTATATATTGCAGGCAGTGAAAGCTTCAAGTTCCCCAGCCCTCCACAGTGCTTGGCTGCAGTCAGCATAGATGGTATCTGGGGCTTCTGGAGAGAAAAGAAAAGGGTTGGAAGATATCTGCAGCTCTGACATGATTATTTATGGGCCTTCAATGACTGCTGGCTAGAAAAATAATCAAGAGTGAGAACTGAGGGGAAAAAGACTTCATAGCCTGAAATGATAGAAGGGGGTTTATCAGCTCTAGAACTGAGACTAACACTTTTACAGCTGCCTTCTGCTCTGCAAGGGAATGGCAGGGGAGAAGACTGCTCCACGTTATCCCTGTTTGAGGGAAGTCAGAGGTTTGGCCAGGCCAACACGAGCTTTGGCAAAAGCACAGTCCCTGATAGGCAGTGCAGAGAGCTTGAGCAAGGGCAGTGCCTAGCAGAATCTCCACCTGAAGCAGGGATGAAAGGGGACACTGAACAGCCCGGTGCTTTTCTTCTCCCCAGAGATGCATCTACCCATGGAGACAGTGGCATCCAAGCTAGCAGAAGGAATCTTCCCCCGGTCTCATGGCAGATTGGTGGTGGAGGAACAATTTAAATAATCATAGAATGGCTGGAGTGGGAAGGGACCATAAAGATCACCCAGTTCCAAGCCCCCTGTCATGGGCAGGGACACCTCCCTCTAGACCAGGTTGCTCAGAGCCTCATCCAGCCTGGCCTTAAAACACTTTAGGGATGAGATTTATGGCCTCTGCTCCAGCAGCCCCTTGGTGACTTTTTACTGAGTCCCAGGCGAGCTTGTTCTGAGATCATGCCAAAGAGCTCAGAGCAGCCTCACATAGCAGCAACGCTTAGCACAGAGGAGAGTACAGACCAAGGCAGAGTGACAGAAGCTGAGACTGCTCCGGATGGGATCCTCAGAGCCTGCAGAGAAGGTGGGGCAGACAGTCCTTCCAGAAAACTGGGAAGGCTTTGGCAAGATAAACAAACAGTAGTTATTCACTTCTTGGGAGAGACTTAAACAGGATTCAAGGGTTTTCTCATGGTTTCACAAACAACTGTCATTATCCATAGCTCATCTCCGTGTTGAGTAGGTTTCTCCTCCCACCCTCCCCAAACCCCCCCAGTATGTTGAAAGAAGAAGTGAAAAGGTTACACATTTATCTTATTTCCTCGTCTCCCAGGACTTGTCTTTACTTTTCTCCTATTTCCTTAATGCAAGGGGTTAGCGGGAGAAAGATAGAAAAAGAAAACAACCAAAAAAGCTCTCCATGGAGAATTCAATTCAGCAGAATTACCCTGCTCTTACGTCCGCTCCGAGGCTCTCTCCCACGCACAGCCTGTGGCTTCCAGCACAGTATCTGCACAGCCCCACCACTGTGTCAGCTTTGATAAGAGCCCCGCTGTAATCAGCGCAGTACCAGTTATCCGGCTACAATACTGGATGATTTCCTCTTGTGGCTTCTTCATTCCTGTTTATAATTAAAGAAAGACTTCTCGTCATGCCAAGGGCTATATAAAAATAAGTAATAAGTAATAAAGTGATGGCACCGAGCCAAGAGCTCGCCGCCGCTGCTCTTGCAACACGGCAATAGCCAGCGGTGGTTAACAGCGTTAGGGTTGGGGTGTTTGCATGTAGCAGTTACAGGAGGAGGATGGAGCCAGCCTAGGTGAAGAGAAGGGCTGCTGTGGTTTAGGATTACTGTGTATTTAGCCTTTAGAGTTAGAAAAAAACCCCAGAAAGTTGAATCATCTGCTGGGCTTTCTTCGCAGCACTGCGTTCACTCTGCTGCAATCAAATTGGCCCAAAGTCATAAACAGGGCAGGTGGTTAGAAGCTCAACCCTGGAGTCAGAACTTGTTCCATTCCATTAATTATTTGTGTTGGATAATTAGCAGAAGCGCTATGGAAATCGTGGCCCCATTGTGTAAATACATATGGTGCCCCCAAGAGCTTCAGATTTAAATAGACGGGAGAGACAATGGGCAAATTAGCCAGTACTGCACAACAGGTCATCAGGAGCCAGCAGTCCCACCCCGACTTCCCATTTTCCAGGACAAACTGTTCTCTTCATTAGCCCATGCGACTTCAAAGTGCTCCAAATCACAGCCTCACACTTACAAATTATGTATCTCCCGCCGAGTGCCTTCGGTCCCTGTCCCCTAGTCGAAGGGACGGAGGGCGAAGGAGGGAGGCCTCCCGTGTCACTGCATTTCTTCTCCCTGCTCATGGAGGAGCTGTGTCATACAATCTCCTGCTCAAACCAAACAGTCTTGCTCTGCTGCATGTGGGAGAGGAATTCTCTCGCTAACCACTTGTGGGGTGTAACTATTGAGCAATGTAATGCTGTTTATTCTTTGTTCTTAAGCAACTTCTGAAGGCTGTGTGAAATCTGGGGCCTGCAGCCACCCGGGCAAGTCACTCCTCCAGGGACACCACAGGTGTTGCCATTCACAAAGGAAGGTCTGAGGTGGAAGGACTTGAGTCACGTGGGATGTCTGTGGACGAAAAGGGTCCTGGATTAGCCAGCACTGTGAGCACCAGACCATTTGAGGCACTCAGCATCCTCTTGCTGGTAGGAGAACCAAGCTGGGAACAGGCACGGCCCAGGACTAATCCAAGCAGAACTAAAGAAGCATTTAAAAAGACAAGTTACAAAGTCTGGGTGATTTCTTCACCTGTCTCCGACATGTTTTAACCACTGACCTCACTGGGATGAACTCACTTAGGGAGTTGCAAAGGTTCCCAAACAAAAGCTCCTACCCATTCCGGATTACGCATGAAAAACATTGCTCCCTGTCACGCTGAGTCACTCCTTGGCTGCCAAGCTAAGCTCAGCCAAACCCAACCAGCCCAGCAGCTTGGGGAGGGGGCTCCTTGCCTTTGATGTCTTTGGCTAGAAACAGCCTTACCCTTCCCTACACCTGAGAAAACATTCTGCAGAGAACCTCTTGTCCCTTGGCTTTGATGCTGTCTTTCACAGTCTCTTTTCTCCCTTTGCTTCATCTGCTTTCCTTATGGACAACGTAAGGAAGGGGGGGATCTCAAATACTTCACGAGGATGGCTCCACTAAACACACAGCCCTGGGTAAGACAGGGAAGCATGGAAGTGCATCCTGCAGCCATCTCCTGCTGCTCTGAAGAAGAGCCATTGCTCCCATGCTGGGTTATAGAGAGTCCTCAGACATGGCCCAGCTCAGCCATACCTTGGTGCCCTGCTGTCATGAAGTTGTCCTTTATTAGAGCAACTTATCTAGAGCGTGGTGTATGTAACACACTCAGAAAAATTTCCCAGTCCTTTGTAAATGTTCCACGTGATCACCACAACAATGGTACTTTCTAGGTATGCCCCTTTTTTGAAAGCAAATAGCAGTTACCCAGGGGGAAAAGCAGGCAGAAGGGATTCGATGAAACTGGGAACAGTTTGGATCCTGCCTTTAGGCTGGCCCTTATTTTATTACCATTATTATCCCTCCACATCTGTGTTTAGGAGGCTCTGGACTATTAGGTTGCTTAGAAGAGTTTCCATCACTGTGTCTGATTTTCTACCCATTTAGGAAGACATGATGCTGAAACTGTTGGAGCTACACTTCTGCAAACCCTTCTGGAGGTGCAAATCAAAGTCCATTGTGGCCAAGGCCTCATCCCCAGAAAGCCACCGACTTCAGCCAGCCCTGCATTAGACCAGAGGCACGAGGAGAACCTGCCCTGCCTTCCCCTCAAAGGGTTTTAAAGCCCCATTTGGCAACTTGTTTCCTGTCCTCGATTCATCCCGGTGCTCATGTGCATTAAAAATCATGTACCTCGACCCTGCCCTCCCTAGTGAGAGCTGGAAACAGGGGCTGCTCTCTTGTCATTGCAGACCCTGTGGGGAAGCTGCCAGTACAGGCTGCTTCCAGTTCCTGTACTTTGAGCAAGGCTTTCTATGCCAGTATATCCAGCTTGGGTTGAGAAGATAGAGGTCAGCCACAGAGCCTCCTTTTTGTGGTTTCCCAACTGCTCTGGTTTAAGACTCCTTTTGCAGTGCAAGCTTGTTAAAATACCAGATGGATTTTGGTGGTGCTGGTGGTAGAGCAGAACAGATACTTACAGGCTTGACTGAAGTTTTCCCAACTAAAGCCTGCACAGTTCCCTTCCTGTGAGAGTGATCTAAACATGACTGGACATGTGGATCCGGCCACTGAGATGCCCTGGACAAACAGAGGGCTTACTCACTGGGCAGCCACAAGCAGAGGTTACATCCTTGCTTGCCTACTTCTCATCTGTCTTTATTGCCCTTTCCCAGCCACAGGGCAGGTGATGACCAGATCCAGACCTCGCTGAGATGGAGAGGAGTCATTCCCTGGATTTCACTGGTCTTTTGGTTAGGACACAGTGGTTTTTAACCAGCTATTTTATTCTGCTTCCCTATGTGACCTTAAGAATCCAGCACATCCTTGGAAGAGGTTGTTTTAATAAATAACAATGCAAAGCTCCAGGTGGGACTGATATGTTACGTGGATGGTGACATGGCCAGGTTTTAGCTGTATCTATCCTCCTATCACCCAGACTAAGGCTAAAAGCGCCTGGAATGGTGTCCAAGACAGGCTGGAGGTCAAACTTGCTCCCTAGCCTCACTGCTTACCTGCTGCTCACCTTCAGGCCTGGTTCTGGGGTAGCTCAGCTGCTATCCAGAGTGGAAAAGCCTCAGCAATGCCTCTGCACAGGTCCCCTAATTCTACTTGTTGTTACAAGTCGTTGGAGCAAGCACTCTCACATCAGGTCCTCCTGCATAGGTGCTCAGCTTAGCTCCTCCTAAACCTTAGAAGGACAGACAGAGACACTTACAGCAAGACAAACTGCCAGCTAAGACAGACTCCTGAGCTTTCTGTTGCTTCTCAAATTCAGATAGAACCAGAGAGTCTTGGCAAGCAAAGCAGGAGTCCAGGGACACGCTCCTGTCTGCCGCGAGGAGCAGCAACAGTCCAGAACTGTAAGAGCACTTCTAGCAGGACGAGCTCTGCAAAGCAGCCCGATGAAAGCTGTGGCAGGTGAAGCTCCAGTCTGGCCTCGGGCATTCTGACTAATGCAAAGGTGAAGACATGTACTTGTCTTTTTGACCTGGTTCTTTTAAGTGCCATGCAGCTGTGCAGATAAAGATGATTTATGGAAGGTTTCATTACCAGTACCTCTTACCTCCTATTCCAGGAGAGGATGCCATCTTATCTTAAGCCTTTTTTCACACCTCATCACTACCTCTCTCAAAGAGATGAACTAATGACAGGTTGAGGCTGATGGATATGCTCAGGGAAGGACAGAAAAACCACCACCACCAGAGCACAAGCTGCAGTTTTGTACTTCAGTAAAGAGATGCATTTTATTAAGACATCAGGGATTGCCTGGAACAAGAAGAGCAAATGGATTGGTCACCACTTGAACTGCTTAGTAACAGGGTTTTGGAAAGACCCAAGGCTTGATTCTCTTTACCACGAAACGCTTTCCACGTACCCCTGTTTTCAACAAGCCTGTTTTCAGTGATGCTGAAACCAAGCATCGCTGACCAGCAGAAAAGGAAGCGCCCACGGGGCAGGACTATCAACTCTGGGTCCTGTGCAAGTCCAGATAAAATCTGAACATCTGCTGCATCAACTCCGAGCACCGTGCAGGCCTGGGACATGGACAGACATCATGGCTTGCTCCAGCACTGCACTGCCTGTGAGGAACCAAGAGGAGGATGGCAGATGTCAGATGAATCTGACCCTCCAGTGTAAGTGAGGTGGGCCAGAAAGGACCCTTTAATCCTCGTGTATTAAACACGAAGCAAAGTGCCACCGACAGAAATTCATTACAGCTTCCTCCAGCACAATCCTGACAGGATCTAAATCACAACAAGGTCCCATCTTGCAGAGCGACTTCATGTTTCACACGTGATGCTACAAATTGCTTCAAGTGATGGATGTCAAAGTGGTAATTAATGTGATGACTTTAAATTCCATTCTGCAGAGGAAGAAACCGTGTTCTTACACATCAGAATTTTTTATATACTACCTCCTATGGGAAAAGCCTCATATAAAAAGAAACCTCGTTGTGTCTGGCTTTTATTATTTATTGAACAATACTCCATTGATTCCCAGATCCTCTACAGACAGCTCATAAACAAGGCCCGTAGTGCAAAGTTTAGACAAGGACAAAGATTCCTGCACTCTGAAGCGTGACACAAAGCCCTGTGATTACTCACGCCGGAAGGAATGGACAGAGCTGCCATTTGTAGAGAGCAATGCGAGAAATGCAAAGAAGGAAGGAGGCAGATTTCCATGAAAACTGCAGTCTCCTGGCTCTTTCCCCCCGTCGCATGTTTCTGGGTACACTTGTTTCCAAAGTGCTGCTACTGAACTCATTAACTACCATTTCTTCCAGAACACAGCGCCTCGAGGAACACCCAGCAGATTTGTTTTGGGCAAGCACACACTTCTCTCAAGTCTTTGGATGAAAGCTCTACCTACTTACGATGTGTCCAAGCAAGGAGGGCTCCACGGAGTTGGGGATTCCCCAGCAGGCCAGGTGAAAGCCGAGTGCGAGCCCGACAAAGTCAATGCCACTGAACACATCTTCAGATGAGCCCCTCTCTTCCCCGGGTGTGTGGTGGGCTGGCTCTCTTTTGAGCCTCCCTTTCTCACAGAGCCCTCAAGAAGGAAACAGTCCCAAACTGGTGCTCCTACCAGGGGCTCCCACAGGCACCAGATAAAAAAATCTCTTAAACTGGTTCTACTGCCTGGAACCCAGTCCAGCTCCTAAATCCAGCGGAGCAACCTCAGTGGCAGTCCCATCTCCTTCTAGCCAGCTGTTGAAGCACTTTGAGGCAGCTGAAGCTCCATTCAGTCCTCTCCCATTACGTAAGCCCCAGCCACCGCTCTCTTTCCAGTGAGAGGAGAGGTGGGGTCCATGGGATCACGCTCTCAGCAGAGTCTCACTATCAAAACATCATCCACCCTATGAAAAGGGTTGAGAAGCCCTTGGCCTCCGTGAACCCTGCCTGAAGGTGTTTCCAGTGCTGCCAGAGGGGCTCCCTCTGTTATTGCAGGCAGCCCTCTGCTCCCCTGGCTTTCGTTCTTGTTGATGATTGTAATTTCTAATCTTTTGGCAGCACACACTATCAAAAAAAAAACCCAAAACAACAGCCAAACAAACAAAAATAAACCCCAATAACAAGAAAAAATGAACCAATCAACCACAAAAAAAAACCACCACCAAAAACCAAAACCAATTAAAAAACCCCAAACAAAACAAAACCAAACCAACCACAAAAAAAAACCAAAACAAAAAACAACCCCAAAAAAGTTCCCCTGAGTTGGCTGCATCTCAGCTTCCTGGCTTGAGGGATGAACTGCTCTGACCCAGATCCAGCTCTTCCTAATATCCAAAATATGCTCCGAGAAAGGTCATTGGAAGGGAGTGGACTAACTCCAGACACAATTGTATCACACTTAAACAAGCCTGAGCCTGATGAACCTCTTTTCCACCTGATGAGCAGCACCCCGAGCTGCTGCAAGCATTCCAGTCCCACTGTGGATTCAACAGAGACCTCATAAGCTTAATGAACTATTCATTTACACGTCACAATTAGGACAATATTCCATTTTTTTCCTATGCCACTGACATTTTCTGCCTCGCTTTCTGCTCCAGCCTGGGGCTTGCACCCTCTCAGCTGGCAGGGAGGGAGGCAGACCCCCCGACTCCCGTGGGGGCACCACGAGCCCCCGCTGACAAACGCGCCTCGTTCGATGGAAGCTCCTGCCCGATGGGATGCAAGGGACCGAGAGGAATTTGGTTTAATGACTTTGCTGCCTGAGTTTCCTACTTCTGGTCTGGGCTTCTAATTAGAAGCAAATACAATCCCTTTGAAATCTCTGGAGTTTCTGTGAATTCCAGAAGGCCATTCCTTCAGATGACATGGAGAAGTCTGTTGTCATCTTCGCTTTCAGACCAGGCAATGTTATCTCCTTACAGTGTGGGCCATGAAAAATACACTCAGAATCAGCAGGAGCTTCATTTTGTGCCCCGACACATCCAGAAGAGAGATTTTTAAAGCTTTCAGGGCCAAAGGTTTCTTTCCTATCAAGCAATAACAGAAAGATGTGATGACAGTCAAACCCAGAGCATCCATTTCATTTCCCTTCAGATGCAAAATGCACTGTGGTCGTGTCTGTCACTGATGAAGTTATAAACCATGCCAGTTCTCCAGCCTTTTACCATTACTGTACTTCCCTTTGGAAAGGTTTTCAGTTACACATCCATCACTGGATTCAGAATATTCTGGTTCCTCAGCTAAAACCTGTAACACTGAATCCTACCGGAGTCTGGAATTCACGTCAGCATCTGGGTTGGGTTGGGGTTTTGGCTTCCTTAATAAAATAGCAAAGAGCAGCTGGGAGGAGAACAAAAATCCCTGGGACTCATCTCTTGCTTCGAGACAATGAGGTTACATAATAAAAGAGGAGAAACCCATGTGATGTAGCAGGCAAGCGGAGAGGAGAAAATCACTTTTACTGCTAAGAACTATTCAGAGGGCCAGGGGCAGAGAGAACAGAAATAGCAGCGTCTGTAGTGTCGTGACTTTGGGTCCACTCACAGCCTTAGCTCCACAGACATTCATCAGCCAAAGATCTCACCCATCGCTGATGATTCCTGGTTATTAATCAAAGCTGAGACATGTCCCTCATTTCTCCTACACGTGAGCTCTGCCTTGGTGCTGTGGCTGGACTCCTTTCCCCCTCACCGAGGACAATCTCCCTCTCTCTTTCCTTTTCCATTCAGAATTGGCCAGAGCCCCAGCAAAGGAGCTGACACCAAGAGAAAGAGGAGGGAGATATTTCCCCAGGTTGGGTAATGCCCTCCCTTCTGGAGACAGCCTTTGTCCAACAGAGACTGTAAGGACACTTGTGAATCCTAGAGCAGAGGATTCAGCCACAGTTCTATTATTCTTAAGAAGCTGGGGATGGACTCTTATGGTTCTTTATGGATGTTATCCCTGGGAGGATCACCGTCCATTATGTGGGATTAAAACTGGAGGTTTTTACTGCTGCAACAACAGAAATACTTAAGATGGAACTAGAATTGGCCTCATGTTTTCTATTCTCACATCTATTTATTTATCTTAGTAGGAAATGACTTCCACTGAGACTGGAAACTGTTTGAGTTGGTTTAGGGTTTCCTTTCAAAAGGCAAAATAGCAGAGACCAGAAACCAGCTCTTTAGGAGGTACCTTGTTAGCTGCACTCCTTCCAAATCGAGAACTCGGACTCTAGAGCAAAATCAGACCAGTGTCACATCACGTGTCCCAGTTAAACCACTGGCACCAGGAAAACAACACATCCCAGCAGCTCCTCACAAACACAAGGTTCAGCAAACTGTCTGATGGCCTTCCCTGGAGCACGGCCTCGGAAGGAACATGAGGGTTCCTGCAAGAGAACGAGTCAAGCGATCACAACACGAGAGAAATCCGCCTTTCCTCTGGGGATCTGGCACGTGGAGCTACTGCAGGAGGGCCATGCTGGCTGAAACCTCAGCTGAAACCTGGGAACAGCTCCCGCAGGAATATCTGGAGCCCGCGAGGGAGCACGTCTGGTCTTTGCCTCCCCACCTAGGGGTGACTGTGATTTCTGTCCCAACGAGGTGAATTTGCCACCTAGCAGCTCCTGTTTTCTGTAAGCATTTGTTGTTGCTGTCTTTCTGGAGTTGAAGGCACAGAGTTTACATCTGCTCAGCTATTTTGATACCCTGAGGTGCAATCCTGCCTGGAGCGCTATCCATGGCAAAATTCCAGTTCCATTAGGTGAAATAGATATTTATGCAGGGAACTTAAATTAATTGTTTAAAGCTACAAGAAAAGGAGTTAATTAGGACATAGAGGGCTTGTGTTGACTAGCTGGGTTTAATCCTTCCAATGCAGAAAGGATAACATGCCATGGGAATTTTTCATTTAGCTTTTGAAAGCTTTGGAAAGCGTTTGAACAGCAATGCTGTTCATGCAGCTCCACAGTCCAAAAACA
This sequence comes from Chloroceryle aenea, assembly GCA_013399075.1. Taxonomy (NCBI): domain Eukaryota; kingdom Metazoa; phylum Chordata; class Aves; order Coraciiformes; family Cerylidae; genus Chloroceryle; species Chloroceryle aenea. The sequence continues at coordinate 53,734 of VWZY01008570.1, read as the reverse complement.
TGTCAGCTCCATTCCTCCCCTGAAAACACAACAATGCACTGCTGAAATGAAGCTGTATTTAGGGACATCATCTGTTCTAAGGACTTAAACCAACATCTGAGCGGGGAGTCTGGGGAGGAATCCCCTGAAGGTTACTCCAGAGCTGCTCGCTGCAGAACGCCCTCTCCTTCCAAGCAGCTGCCACAGGAGAGGACCAGGGCCACTGAAGCAGCGTGGCCCTTTCTCTGCTCTGTTTCTACACTGATCTGCCTGGGCAGACCTTGAGAGGCTGAAGGACTTTGCTCACGTGTGTCTCCCTGTAAGATGGTTTGTTCAGCTCACGCCTGCAGCGGCTCCGTGACCTGAGCCTGCCCAGCATCGTTACCACGGCCCCATCCTGCTGAAAGTCTTGGAAGCACCAAACTTCCCAGGGGTGGCTCTTGTGCCGGAGCCTCTCTCATACACTGAACCCAACGCCCTCCCCAGCAGAATGGTTTTGATGGGCACTGCTTCTTTCACCTTCAGACTGTGTATTCAGAGATATGGCAAGTTAAGGATTCCTTGTTGCATATTAATGCCCGTGAATGTGCTTTGAACCTTTTCATTTTAATTACATTAGTTGCCATTCTATTTAAAGTTCCTACAATCTGGTTACTCTTATTCAAATCAGGTTTCTGATTCTCCACACTTAGCTGCTGGTTTTCCGCTTTGCTAAATGCAGAGCTCTCCCCTGCGACCTCAAAATCAGCATGAGCACCTTGCAAAGGACAGAGGAAAAAATCCCCCCCCCTTTCTTTTCAACCTCAAGACCCGATCTTATTCCCAAACAAGCAGGTGAGCAACCAACTCTTCTCTCATCTGTTTATCAATTTTCATTTTCCTGCTGCACAGTTCCTCTTCTAGGTGGCTGAAAGTGAGGCAAGGAGAAATTGATAACCCAGTGGGGACAGCAAGGTCATCCATCCCTGCCTCAGTTTCCAGTGGCAGGACCTAAGCTTCCAGAACACTGGAGCTTCGTCCTGCTGCTCCGACTGTGACACTATACTGAACTTGGTAGAATAAAATGCAATTAAATAGGATCAGCTGTAATTAAACAGGATCAAAACAGTTCCCCTCCCATTTAAACAAGCAAATTAAGGGCAAATTTTTTGCATGTGGCCATTTATCAGCTGTTTCTATGGTAACACTTGTTTTTCTTAATGCTGTGTCTCATTTGTATCGTGGTAACACCCTGTAATCCTGAGCCCATTGTCCTGGGTTCAGTGGAAGTGTGTGTAAGAGAGTCCTTTCCTCTAAAGATCTTACTGTCTGCTTCTAGAGTTTAAACTCCGTTAACTGAAACAGGTACAAACTCACAGCAGTCGCTTTTATTTGGGTTGCAGTGGCACAGGCTAAAAATTCTCCCTCCTGCCTTGAACCGACCTGAAATCTGGTTGAAGATGAAGAACCAAAGTTTACCCAGCAATGAGCAACCCTTTAGCTCAACCAGTTGAAAATCACAGCTTCAATAAACCACTTGAACTCCCTCGAGTGGCCTGAGGCTGTTCCTCCTGTCAGAAACTTGGGGGTTTTGTACTGAAATTCCTTTTCTGGTGCCAAATTCCAACAGAGTGGAAGTGTGTGTATTTTTTTTTCCTGGATGCAGGTAGGAAATTTCTGTCATTGCTGGGCTACACCAGCCTGCGTGACCTGCCCATTTCCATAACACCAATTAACCATTCCCTGCTTTTTGTTGTGAACCCCGAGTTTGTTGAAGGCTGCTGGGACCATTTTGTGATGAGTCACAAAAGCCCTGGGGCTGCTGCCGAGCCTTCTCCCCCAAGAGCTGCAGACAGGCTGTGTGTCCCCGAGTCCTTCCGTGAGATCTACTTCATGGCTGATCTTGTCTCATCATAGTCAAATCTGTCCACCAGAAAAACCCCCAGTTGTGCATGGAGAAAGGATTTCAACAGGAGTCGTGTAAAGCTGGGGTGCCATTCTTTAGAAATATGGGTTCTAGTGACCTCCCCCTAAGTCACAGCAGCACCCACCACCGAGAAAGCCCTTCCCTGATGATCTCCCAGACCCTCTGAAGCACACGGGGGTACCTGGCTATGCCCTAAGGACACATGAACACTGAAAGGTGTCTGATCTGCCCTGCGTTTCCTGAAGGCTATCGGAGGGTGCAAGGCCACGTGTGTGGATGTTTCCTGTTAGCATCTCTCGGTGAATTTAATCTCACAACAAAGATTCCACGGGTGCTTTCAAATGACAATTAATTTCATTCACAGGCCAGAAATAGCTATGTGCTATTTCTGCTGTAGGCTGCCTTTGATCTGCTCTCACGAATCTATAAAAGCTTGAGGAGTCTCTGACAAGGAACCTGCATCTCCAAACTTCTTCTCATGCAAGGGGTTCGGCATCTCCCAGCAGCGTCCAGACACCAGTTCCTCAGCTCCCCACTCCCACACGGCTGAGGATTTGCAGAATCAGGCCCTTGGTGGCCTCTGCTCCCCACTTAATTTGCTGTTATTTGTTTAGCTCCTGTGCAACAGAGGTTTCCTTAGCAACAGCTGTATCCTTTTACAAGTCATTGTTAAGGACACACATTGACGTCGGCTGTGGACGAGGATGCTAAAAAGGATGGCACCCAATAAAAAATAACCTTTGTGATTACCCCGGGTCCTTAAGTAAACACCACTATGATCCATCAGGAACTTGCTGCAGGGACTTCTCTTTGGAACAATGCCGTAGGTTGCCTTTCCCGGGAGTCTTTCTAACGCTTGCAAAGGTCATGAGGAAAAGCTCATCCTCTTCTCTTTGTGGCTAATGCCAACACTTAACTGGCATGTGTGGAGCCAGGAGAGAGGCAAATGGTCTCTAGTCTTGCTTCGAAGGCCTGAGATCCAATTTCCTGCACAGAGAAAATACCACTTTGTTGGGAAGTGCTGGGAGGTGGTGAAGATCTGGGCCCTGTTCTCAGCTTTCCAGAACGGGGACGCTGGGTGCTCCTTGTTACCCAAGCAGCAAAACTGGGGGTTCCTTTATGGGGCAGAGTCTCTGCCCCGAAGAGGCTGCAGAGAAGAGATCAGGTGCAGACTAAAGCTCCCCAGAGGGGTGAAACACAGAAGTTTTCTTCACTGGCTGCTTTCCCCCTTCCAACAACATCTGGTGCTGAAGACAGAATTGCACATCATTAACTAATTTTATCACTGAGCCCATTACTGTTGTTCTGAAGATATTGGCCAGAGGTAAAGGTGGCTCAGAGCCATTGTCCAGCACGGCCTGAAGAGGAGCTGGTGCATGCAGCTGATTTCTGCTGGAGCAGTGGGCAGAGCAGCCTATGGTGAGCTCATGCTGCCAGGACCAGGCTCTTACTGGTACTGGGGAGAGCCAGTTTGAAGCTTGCCTGTATTTGTTTTATTCATCTAGAATGTTGACATGCCCTGAAATGGAATTTGGAGGTTTTCCCATGGAAAATTATGACTTTGCATCAAAACCTGATTATTTTCCAGTTTGTGATTATTATTTTTTGACAAAAAGTTGATGCCATTTGTTTGCAGATAAAACTGGATTTGCTGTTTTCTGGTGAAAATAGGAAAAAATCGAGGCAAACAGGCTTCCCCTGAATGTTTTCAATTTAGTTGGAGAACTCAAGTTTATAAAAGAGAATGAGAGCAGAAAGTTTCAAAAGAATTTTCAAACAGCTCCCAAGCCTGGACTTCACCAGACCCAGGTCAGGAGACCAGGCTGGGACTCTTCTCACAGAGATCTGGGGTTTAATTCAGGCTCATCTCAGTAGGAGTTGCATCCACAGGCTAATTACATGTAATACCCTCTTGCTTTTATCCCCAACAGCATTTTGGATCCAGTGGGAAGAGGTTTTATTGTTATCTCAGTGAATTCTTGATAAGCTGCACCCTGACACCACCTAAAAAGGTGATGAAGGGACAGCCTCTAGCTTAGCCAGGCTGAGAATCTCACCAGCATCCCTGGTGATTAACAGCTGAAAGCCAGTCCCAAACCAGCAGCATTTGTCTTCATTTCCACTTCTTAAATACCAAGCAATGCTAAACCTGGAGGAAGACAGTGGCTGCAACCTCAAAAAGAGAACAGTGTTCCTCAGCAAAGCTGGCCATTGCAGTTGGGTTTTGTCTTGGGCCGCCCTTGTTCTCACCAAGAGATGGCCACTAACACTGCAAGCTCCAACATTCCCTTCTAATTCCTGAACTGCCCAGGGTGTAGGTTTTGCATTTTCAGGATTTTTCAAAAGTGACCAAAAATGAGTCAAGAATCAAAGAGATTCTACTGGCTTGGGAAGAATCCCGTGAGCTAAATCACTCATGTTCAGGCAGCTCCCTTCTGCTGTCCCCCTGCACGTTGGCTGAAGCTGGTGTGAGCCAGACAGCAGAGTGCTGCACACTCAACCCCCGAGCAAGGACAGGTGAAGTGCCAGAAACAAGCGTTCCTCTGGCCACACGGGAGCACTCGGGTCCACACGAGGGAGATTTGGAGGGGCTGGTGTAGAAGATAACTTTGTCTCAATAAGCTGGTCTACTCCTGAATATGATAAAGTTTCTTTCAAGTAAGTCTGCAGAAAGGCAGGAAAATCCAGAACTGAGAGGTGGGAGAATTCAGTATTTAATTTCCTTTTCTCACTGCTGTTGTTTCCCCTCTCTTTTTGCTTGCCCCCACAGTGAAGAGACCTAAGTTCTACTGACAGTTTTGCCTCATGACATTGGAGGTGGCCTTTCACTGCTCTCTGCCCTCGTTCCCAGGTATAAAGTGGGGATATTCCTAGCAGCAGAGTCAGAAGGGAACTCCAGGTCAACATCCAGTACCCTCTTCCAAGACAGGAGCAGTTCTGTCCACGGTGTTTCCAAAAGCAGTTGGCCACGCTCGAAATCCCCAGGTGTTCAGCTCTCTTAGCCAGGGCTCTAAACACAACCACTTTTTGCCTGGAATCTCTAAGGAAGTAAAAGAGGGTGCTACTTCAGTCCAGATACAGAAATAAGCACAGAGAGTTGATAGCAACCAAGCTTAGCAGCTGAATCCCTCACGAAAAGCCTGCTCGTGGCTTTCCAGTCCTGCCCTGGCCGTTGGTGACCACTGGGATGACAGCAGGGATGGCATGCCTGGTTAATCTGCCTGAGCAAGCCTGCCCTGCATTCACAAAGGGGGAGTTTATGAGAATTTTCTTTGGATTATCACAGAAGATGCTTAAAAGCCTGTATTAAAAGGCTATTCGAAAACTCACTGTTTAGTTACAATAATAAACATGACTTTAGGGAAGAGGGAGTAGTCATAAAACTGTTTAGCCAAAATAATGATTGACAACGTGTGTGTGTGCAGGGGGAGGTTGGGGTAAACATCCACTGCAGCATTTGTTATTTGAAGAGAGGTTAGCTGGAACAGTTTCAGACCCAAATCTCTCAAAAAGCAAGATTCTTTCTAAGCAGGATGTTTATAACAACTCAGGGCCTGACAGTTGTGTCCACTGCCCATCACCCTCCTGGGTCCCTTGCTGCATCATCCCCTCGCTCCTTTTTCTCCCCATCTCAATGAGCCTCCACTTCAAACCCTGCTGCTTTCCCAGAGCAAACAGCTGCTGGTCCCTCAGCTCCCGGCTGATGTTGGCACATCGGCTAAACCCAGCACCGCAGCCCCACGACAATCAGCACTGCCCCTGTACCTCCCAGTCTCTCTCTCCCCTCCTCCTCTTTTGGCTTTTCCATTATTGCATTCACCTTTGATCTCTCTCCAACTCCTCCCCTCTCCAGGTTTTCGCTGGGATTTGTTTTGCGTTCGCTCCGCGCTGCAGCCCCTGCCTGTTTCAGCATCTGCACTCTCCTTCACCTCAGCCCTTTTCCCCCTCTGCCTCCTGTTTCATGACTGGATATGAAAACACTGGTGCCTGGTATCCAAAACAGATCAATAAGGAGAGGCAGAAATCCCACTCAAATAGTCTAACCCGAATGGACTTCCCAGCTGACTGCTGAGAAAGTGCATCTGAGCTGTTGACTCAGCCCCCACCCCCGCCTTGCTCTTTCCTGGGGGCCTGGGAGCCGGCACAAGGGGGGACAGGGGGGGCTGCTGGCCCCCAGCCATGCCAGCAACTTGTTCAAATTAAAGTCTCATGCATTTATTTGGGTTACTCGGCTCCTGGCTCCCAGGGGAAAGGAGGAGGATGCACACAAAAAGGCAGCAATGCTTTGCTTTTCCAGCCTTCGCTTGCCGAATTCTTCCCTTTTTTTGTCCCTTTAAAGTCTTGTTTTAAAGAAAGGCTTCACGCTGTCACTTGGGCCCTGGCAGGGCTGCTGTACAGGGAGGCAGGATGGGAAGAAGACAGCACTGGAAAAGAAGAAAAGGGCTCTGATTCAGCAGAGCAGGTCTGTGACTCAAAGGGTTCCTGCTCTGTGGAAGGCCGAGTCTTTACAATGTTATCATTATTGGAAATGGGGGGAGCGAAGGAAATCACTGGTGTGATAAAGATGGGAATGCAAACAGCCTGAAGACTACAGGCAGAAGAGAAGCCTCGCTGCACCACCTCTAGCAAAAGTCCCTGACTGCTGCCTTTGTAGGTTTGTGATCCCAGAAATTCAAAACATGAACCATTATAGAATCACAGAATCATTTGGGTTGGCAGAGCCCTTTTAGCTCACGGCGTCCACCCCCTCCCCCAGAGCTGCCAGGGCACCCCTGACCCCTGGCCCTCAGCACCACAGCTCCACGGGGGGCTTGGAAACCCCTCCAGGGGTCACGGGGACTCCACCCCTGCCCTGGGCAGCCTGGGACAGCCCTGGAGGGGAAGAAATTGTTCCTCAGCTCCAACCTCAACCTGCCCTGGGGCAGCTGGAGGCCGGTTCCTCTTGTCCTGCTGATTGTTCCTTGGGAGAAAAGATTTGCACTGGCATCTCTGCAGATCCACTGAGAATAGCCAGAATAACTACAGATGCTTTCCTCAACACGGTGCTGCTGCTCAATCTTTCACCACTGCTGAGGACTGAAAAATGTGTAGAACTTCTGCTTGTTGTGACTTGGCCCATGCCAAAAAAAATCGTCTTCCATCTCCCCACTTCACCACAGCATTAATCAAGCAGCGCATTGTTCAGATCTCCCTCTTCACTGCTGCTTTGGCCCTGCAGCTCACTTTAATCACATCTTAACATGCTCAGATTTACTAGGCTCCCAAACCACAAGGTCCCTAAGCAGAGAGCTGAAGAAGTTGCTGGGGCAAGACACTCACCCTGCCCTTCTGGCAGGATGGGCAGCAAACGTCCCCATCCCCAGAGGGGTTTCCCAGCCCCCCGGGGAGCTGTGGTGCTGAGGGCCAGGGGTCAGGGGTGCCCTGGTGGTGCTGGGGGAAGGGTTGGACTGGATGAGCTGAAGGATCCTTTCCAACCAACAGATTCTGTGATTCCATCTGCAGAGGTGAATCTCCCCTTTATGTCCACCCGTCGGAGGTAAAGGGAAGAGGTTTGCATGCTCAGGGGTTTCAGGCTTCTACTAAGGGCCACCTAAAGCTGCTGCAAATTCAACCCTGTGTTGTAGAAAATGTCTCTTCTCAGGCTGATTTTTATCTCAAGCACTCGTACAAAAAAATGAACGCCAAGATCATACCCCCAAAGTGCAAAGCACTTCATCTGCAGCTGTTGGGGAGCAGGGGAATATTTCATTTGAAAAGCTGATGGACCAGAAACAGGTTGCTTTGAAAAATGTCACATTTCTTTCAGATATATTTGAAATCTTGGTCTGAAAATATCATGCAAAGCACAAGAAGGTGTTTTGTCCTTTATAAGTGTGCCTGAACATTTCTCCCTGTGCTGGGTTTAGTGCAGCAAGGTGCTGGACAGGGCTCACCAAACAGACGGGGCCAGAACCTGCCCCGAGTCAGAGCAGCAGCTTCTGTGTCTCTGACAGAGAGCCCACGTTTAGTTCTGAACACAGAACCTGAGCAACACCAGTGAAGGGTCCCTCTGAGGCATGGCTGGCAGAATGTTGGTTGGAAAGATTTGATCCATCCAGTACCCAGATCCTGCAAGGAGTTGGGATCCTGGTTATCTTCCCAAATAGTGCCCTTGGGGATTTTTTTTCTCTCTCTTTTTTGTTTGTTTGGTTTTGTTTTGTTTGTTTTTGTGGGTTTTTTTTGGGTTGTTTTTTTGTGTCATTTGGGGTTTTTTTTCTGGTACATTTGTAGAGTATTCGATGAACATCTTCCTGACACTTGGAGTATTTTATTTCAACTCCTGGCTAAGTGCTACCGTGAGCTGCACCAGCAAGTGATTCATCTCTGGCAGTCCTAGGAAGTTTTACATCACAGACACTTCTACTTCCCTGGTGCTTTTCTAACCTCCTGAGCAGCTTTCCATTGGAAGGGCTTTGGAGCAAAACTAGTGCTTAATGGTGTCGTGTCTGCATAAAGAGGAGACTCGGAAGAACCAAGCTCAGCCAACTTCACTTGGCATGAGCACTTTCAAGGCCACAGGGAAGGTTTCTTTCTGAAGTTTTTTCCTCTGCTGAAGAAGAGTTTGCCACCTCTGTTGAGGATCTGCAAGGGGACCCACACTGAGGTCCTACTGAACCTAGGATGTCCTATAAGCATTCCAGGCAGTTAATTATTTGTCTGCTACAGCATTTAGTCAGGATTTGGGCACAGACATTTGACTGGGTGTTTGCCCAGTGCTGTCCCACTACAGCATGGGGTCTTGTTAGCATCACTGCAATAAAAGGAAATAATTAGTACAGCCTGTAATATTGAAAAAGCATCATTCAAAACAGCTTCTGAGCAAGACACTGGCTGAACAATTCAGACTCTCATCTAACATATACCACAGAGGCTGGTGCCTGGAGACAGATTTATTAGTCTTCAGATGACAGCCCCTAAGTGAACACAGTTGAAAAGCAAGAAGCCACTGCCATCGTCAGCACAGCGTAGGGCAGATGACCTGGGAATCATCTGGTGGGACATCCCCACTGCTGCCCTAACTAAAACGTACACCCAAGCAGCTTCGTTGGAGGCTGGTTGTCCAGGCTGCTTTGCTTCCAAGGGGTTCATAATGAGCTCAAGCCTGGTGTTCCCTTGTTACAGGTGAACACGAATGACATGATGGTAAGGATGGGATGAGGAACTGAGGGTCAAATGCTGGGAGGCAGCACCTCTTCCATGGAACACTTTGCTGTGGCCTGTGCAGAGAGCAGTTTGAAAGCGTGGAGAGTCCTGCAGTACCCAGCCAGGCAACATTCAACAACAGTGCTGCCATTCAGAGTATTTGGTCACCTTTTTCCAACAGGCTGGTAGAACTGGACTAGTCCTGCATCCCTCACATTCTGTCTCCACTCAGACTTTGTTGCTCTCCAAGCTCATAACCTGAGTTGACTGAAAAACCATTTGAGAGTTCTACTTTAGGAGGTACATGCACTCATTGCTTCTGATCTTCTGGGGTGGGTCAAGACTTGGGGGAGCTGGGTTGTCACATAGCTACACAGGATTTTTGGCAAGCCACTTCCTCATCCTCAGCCTGGTTTTCTATTTGTGGAAAGGAACTAATAATTCTTCCTCTGTCAAACTGTTTCCCTCGCCAGTTCAGGCTCCTTGGAGAAGAGTCAGGCTCTTGCGAATTGTTTATGCAGTGCCTAGTGCAAGGGAGCCAAGATCTTGACTGGAACCTATAGAATGCACCATGAATACATACAATAGATCACCACATCTGCTCTTCAAGGGCTCAGTCACTGTCTTCAGCACGAGTTTTATGCTGGTAACCACAAGCATGAGCAAACCTTTGCAAATAAACTTGCTACTGCCCATGAAATTTCGCATCCTTCAGCATCCTATGGTGAGTTTTTATCCAACAATATCTGAGCTGTATGGCAGCTGCAGTGCAGGGGGTGCAGGAAACAGGCAGATATATTTCTAGGAACAAATACACCTCCAGTTAAATAAATGTCTTTTTAGATTTCACTTTGAAGAGAGAGATACACACAGAGAACAGAGCCATAAAGCTCCTCACAGCTCTGTGGGGAGATGGCTCTGCCACGGCTCTGGACCTGGGAGCATTCCTGTATGGAATGTCAGGCCTCCCCCAGCCCCAAAGGCAGGGACAGGGTAGGAAGTGGAGCGTTAGTTTTTGTTGGTTGGGAAGCAGGGGTTAAAGATGAAAGGACGTGTTTCCTTGCACGTTCCTCATGCCACATGAGCAGCCAACAATGACAGTCAACAACATGTCCAAGTTGTTATTCGAGATATTTTCTAAACCACAAAATAAGTGGATTACTAACCAAAAAATCATGACGCCTGCCAAAGCACATTTAAAACAAAAACTCCACAAAATAAAATGTAAAAAAAAAGAGAAAAAAAGAAAAATCAAATAGATTTAACCCGTGGAGAAAAAAAAATTACAAAACAAGAAAGAAAAGACAATAAGTGTAGGGCAAAAGAGAGGGAGGTTAACCTGGTGGGTAAACTAAAGTGTCAGGAAGAATAATTTTCCTTTCCTGCTCTGCCAGAGCATTCACAAACTGAGTCAACTGAACCCTCCAGCGCTGCCTTCTCACCATGCCTGACACAGGCACAGGAGGATGTTCCAGCCCTGCACTGCTGCTTTTGGTCTTCATCTGCCTCAGAAGCCATGCAGTGAACTCGTCCAGCCCTCTGCTCTCCAGCAGTGCTCAGGGCCAGAGGCAGAGGTGTCCTCTAGGTCTGTGCTTAGCACGGCTGAGAACAGGGGGGAGAGTTGTCCTGGGTTAGGTGACAGTGTTGGTGTTAAAGGAGCACTGGCTACAAGGGGATGCTGTGCTGCTGCCAGTGGGGCTGTGCTGGTTTGTACCACAGCAGCCCCTTCTTTCAGGAGCAGTTGCATCGATCTTGAAGCTATGCCCAGTGGAGGGATGGACCAGTGCAAGGGATGCAGAGCATCACTGGCTGCATTGTAACAGCCACTGGGGAGTATTTTACATCCCAGTTATGGTTCATTGCCTGTACTTCAAAGAATTGTGATGAGCTTGGCCTCCCAAATTCCTTGATGTTAATTCCTAACATTGCTCCTATTACTTTAGCTGTGAAATATAAAATATGGCCATATGTAGTGCTCAGTAAAATTCTCCAGTGACTACTTCATCCCACATGCCCCTCACCAGCTGGAGTTGGCCGGGATGTCAGTCAGACCTGCTCATTCACAGGGACTCCAATGGGATAACGCCGATGCTCACACGAATGCTACTCTTGCCTCAGCTTTCTCTGCCTCCTCTGCTGTGATGCAGATTGGATGATCTAAAAGGCTGTTTCTCATCTCTGACATCTATGATCCTCTGACATTTAAACAAAAGGCAATCATCCCACGGCTCCAGTTCGGAAGAACTGGACCCTTGCCATTCACAATATTGCCCTCATCTTTCCACTGACGTGGTAAAGACGGCCTGTGTGCTTCCAAAGAGCATCTAAGCAGGATAAATCCATAGTGCTGATCAGTGAAAAAGGAGCTACAGCTTCAGCCAGAGCCTAGCACAGGAGCAGCAGAGTTGCTTAATCTATAACTTGTGTCCGATAATCATTAGAGCTTATTGCAGAGCATCAGAACTCATTTGTTAAAAATCAAAAGCCTTAATGTGAAACGGCCACCTAGGGACAATATCCCCTTTCTAAACAAGTCTAGAGGAGCAAATTATTATTTACCACAAAGAGCATTTACATGGCATCGTATGCAAGAGCTCTACTGGGCCTGGTAGTTCAAATAACCACCAGACTGGAACATAAAAAATCACCTACAGAAAGAGAAGATACAGACCTTCCAAACTTCCCCGAGCAAAGTAATGAGAGCACTGCTCAGTGCTCAACTTTCTGTCTCATCTCTGGAGGAGGAAAGAACTTCTATAGATCTAAAACTCTCCTCGGACCAAACAATTGTCTTCTGCTTTAGCCATTGCCACCCTAGTGCTCGCCGAGCTCCCTGCCTGCCTGTGCCACCACCGTGAGGGGATGGGATGGTGGAGATGGACTCCAGGGATCCAATTCCTCACGCCATGGATGGTGACTCAGGTGCAGATTATCCAGCTGTGACCTAAGCCTGTTCGTGGTGCTGAGAGATACGGTTTAGTGGTGACCTGGCAGTGCTGGGTTAATGGCTGGACTCAGCCCTAAGGGTCTTTCCCAACCTAAATGATTCTATGATTCCATAACTCCTCCCCTGGAGGAATCTCCTCCCTTATCCCAAGAGCTCTGCCATGCCAGCGATTGCCTCTCTTCTGAACTTTCATTTGTCAAAAGGAGAACAAACCACCCAGCGGGTCACTGACATGAAGGCAGGAATATATTGTCATCATCAAACAATCAAGAATAATGGAAAAGGTCATCCAAACATCCATAAGGCCAACTCTTCAGCTAGGGGAAGGAAGAGAGCTCCACTGGTGACACAGGTTCATAAACCTTCACAGCATGATGCAGCTAGAGAGCACTGAGGCTGCGGACCGCAATCTGCCAACGAACAATTTGTGGATAGGAAAAAAAAACAAGGAAAACAAATCCCCAAGTCCGGCCAAATCTAGCGGATCCATGGCTTTCAGGCCATGATTTATTCCTCAGCCTCCAGCTGATGAAAGACTCCCCTTTCAATACGTTCTTATTTTCCTCTTTATTGCACAACTGTTCCAAAGTATTGCAAAGCTCCGAGGACTGAGGGGATGCTGGCTAGAGTCAGTTATTAAACCATTCCCCGAGTCCAGCTTTCAGCTGGCAGCTCCAGGTGCCACTGACCAAATGCCACTGGCTTCAGCTGGCTGCTCAGCACCCTCCGGGGGGGCCCTACAGAACCAGTGCGTGGGCTGCAAAAGGCAAACCTCTGGTGTTCTGTCGGCACCACAGCCAGCACCAAGGCATCAGCGACCCCCTTCTCCACCCTCCCCTTTGCCCGTGGGATCCCCTGGATCAAACACCACAGGGGGCCATTGATGTCCTCACCGAGAGCCAAATCTCAAGGCATTTAGTCCTACAAATCCTTCCCATTCCCTTCCTCCACCCCCTCTGCTGAGGGTTTTCCATCTGTAAGAGCTAAGATATGAAGGAGAGAGGACTTGAGGAGCTGGCTCTGGGTGCATGGAGAATTCTTGCCTCCAGGACTGTCAGCAGTAACATGCCTTCATTATTATTTTGATGTTGGATATTTTTCCAAGCCAAATTGCTGCTTTCAAAGCTGACTAAAAGTTCTTCCCTGGGATGAATTTATCCCCATTAATTTATTGCATAACCAGCCCTCCAAAAAAATGCAGAAAGGTTGAGTGTGAGGCAGGCTGGTGCTACTTACACGCATGGGATGTTCCCTTTATATTAGTCACTGAGCAGATGTGTGTTGTCATATGATGCATGAAGTGGCATTGGAAAGAAAAAGAGAATTCACTCAGCGCTCTGAAGTGGAGAAGTTCCGTGAGAATGTGCTCCCCAGGCACCAGCTCTACCTGCTGAGCTTTCATCATGAAGAGCACAGGCTGAGAAGAAATAACCAGTCAACTTAGAGTGCAGTTGGCCCTTCCAAGCAAGGCACCCGTTGGATATTGTTTGGAAATCTTTGGAAAGAAGGCTAAAGGCATTTCTTTTCCCCAAATACATTACTGTGGCAGTCGTTCTTTCAGTTCCCTTTGCTGCCCAGCAGGTCTCCAGCCACTGCTCCCCAGGCCTGTAGCCTGGGGTTGGTGTCACCAAAGTGCAGCACCCCTCACTTGGCTGTGTTAAACCTCATCCCACTGACCTTGGCCCATCCATCCAACCTCTCCAGATCCCTCTGCAGAGCCTCCTGCCCTTGAGCAGCTTGGCAGTCCCGCTCAATTTCTTTGCTAAGGATTGCTCTCCCATCTCCCTTGTCCTCACCGGGAACAGGATTGTGTGTCCCTGGCTCTGTCCACCTTTGTCCCTCCCGACCCAGCTGAAGCATCCTCCAAGACAATACAATCAAAGGCAGCTAAGTGCAAGATGTTGGTCATATCCCATGTAACTCCAGATTTATGGGAGCTTATCTATGTGTTCCAAACAAGCTCTTAAGTCAGGATAATTAGCAAGAGCACCCATCTCCTTATCAGATGGAGGTGAAAATACACCTTTAGTAGCTCCTAACTCAATAACCCCCAAATCTCAGATGAGATTCAGTGGACCAGCTTTTCTGCTGGCACAAGTCACCATCACATCATCAGCTCCTGTGAGGAGAATTTATTCCAGATTCCCTTAATTACCTTCTTCTGCCTTCTTGCTTGTCTGGTGACCCTGTGCCAGTCACGTATGTCTGGACCCGCAGCACAAAGGACCCGTGGCTGTTCTGTATCACTGGAGATGTTACTCTTCATCCTTTGCACAGCATACAGACACCAACCATCTTATTTCTTATCCCAGGGTGGATGTTTGGTGTAATTTAACAACAGCTTTATACAGAAGACATTAAACCTCACTGCAGACAGCCAGATGCTGCTCTTGATAATTGCCAGGTGTATAAGAACTGCAGAACCACAGAGGTGCCTGGAGCAGGAAACACTAATGTGTGGGAGAGCGTGTGCAGAACTATTCACTCCTGGGAAAGATGGAGAGCACCCCGGTCCCTTCTCAGCACAGAGGGCTTGGCTGGAGAGGGCAACAAAACACCACAAGCCTGGCAGAGCTCTGCACCATCAGTTCCCCAGGAGCATCACTCAGGAGCAGCTCCACGGCTACTTCAATCCCACACATAGAGCCCGGGGGCATTAAGGAAGGTTCTGGTGTCAGTGAGGTGATGCTGGGTGGAGATGAACCCATACCGTGTGGTTCAGGACTATATTCCTTTTCAAAAGAGGAAGAAGTTGCAAAATAATAATCACAGAACCCTCTTTCTCTCCCATCCCCACTTCTGGTATGAATAATCATGTGGCAGATAAGTGGGCGAAGCATTACAAGATGACGTTTCAGTCGACAGATTATAAACAACAACAGCAAAGACATGTAAGACCTCTTGGTTAATTCTTCCCATTATAAAACCACTTGGTATTTCAAATGAATCTGCCAGGGAAATGCTTGGTTTAAAGTTCCACTGATGTAGCTACAAATCATCTCATTTGTAAATGGTGGTTACTGGTGGCGGGAAGGGGACGCAAGAGGAGGGAGAGGAGATCTTGTTTACTCCATGTGCTGCTCATCCAGCCTGGCCGAGGGCTCTGGCACCGTGGTTTTCACACTGACACCCTGGCCCCTTCCATCAGCTGGCAGATGCTCACCAGGGCAGGGTCCTGGGGTGGGGGGAGCTGCAGCTGAACAAGCCTCCAGTGGTGTCTGTGTGAATGTGCTGGTTTATGGAATAAAACCTGCATTAACTTTAATAACACTCTGGGAATATTTAATCCCCAGAGAGGTGAAGGGATATGACCATGTATTTATTTGTTTTAGGCTTTTATAAAATGCCTATGGTAAAAAACATCTGGATTGGTGAATAGAGAGAGCCAGACACAGCCCAAAATAGGCTTGAGATACCAGCCATTCTCAGAACCCACAGGGAAAGGGGCAAATGCAAACCTGATCCACAAACAACAATTAACAAAGGACATAGGTTAAAACAACCTAGAACCATCTGATCTGCTTTGGGAGATGCACGCCTGGTGCTCCAGCACACTCCTTAACATGCTGGGGCACATGGAGACTCTAAAATGGACACCAGTTCTCTTATCCTCCATCCAAAGGCAGTGACAGAAAAGAGCCTTGGCAGAATTCAGGTAACTCCTTCTACCTCCAGTACCTCAGCTGAACAGCTCCCGGGTCTGATGTGTGGTCAAGACAAAAATTCCTTGTACATTGAATGGAAATCTGCAGTGAGGAGTTTAAGGACACAGAAGAGGATGTTCTGTTGGGAAGGCAGGAACTTGCAGTTTGCCAGAAATCAGGTGCCATTTATCTGCACGAGAGGTTCTAATTAAAAAGGAGCTTTCCCAAGCTCCGTGTTTAAGCAGCAGACAAAGATGCTCATCCCAGACAACACTCCAGTTTCTCTTCTCTCCTCCTCTTGATCATGTATTCTGCATCAAGGAGGGCTGGGGAGTTTGACCAATGCCATCCAGTGATCCTGGCTTAATACTGGTCTCTAATTACTGGGCAATGGGAAAAGTCAGTGAGAACTTGAGGTTTCAGACTCAGACCAGACTCAGATTGAACACGGATTAAAACCAAAGCCAGTTATGGACATGGTCCAAGGCTCCTTCATTCTTATCCCTGGAGCAGCCAGAAATCACAAATGACCAAACCACAGCTAGCTCCCAGCATGGAGGGTCGCACACAGCCAGTATGTGCCCTCTGCTTGCAGAAGGGATGGGTGAAGGTCAGGAAAAGTGTAACTGTAAGTTTCAGAGGAGTAAAGAGGTTCTGCAGGCTGGAAACCCTGGGAGCTATCCCTGGGGTGTCTGGTTTCCATACTGGGGCGTACTTGGATCGCGCGCCGATAGCTCATCGGCTGCCCTACGGATCAAGTTCAGGAGCATATTGCTTTCAGAGCAAACCATACAATTAGTGATGCTGTAAAAAAGGAAACGACTCAAGGCCCTCTGTCCTTGATGTCCCACCTGTAAGAGAACGTTGCCTTTTGCAAACCCGAAGCGAGTAGTAAGAAGGAAGCCCCTTTGACCAGCAGTGCAGGCGAGTGGGCAAATCAAAAATGGCAACTCAGCTGACAGCTCTGCCTTCAGATCCCAGCCTTCGGTCACTGCCCAGGCCTTTGGGCACTAGTGTTTTGGAGTACTGAGCGAGCTCTGTAAGAGTAAAAACTTTACATTTTGTTCCCTTTGGATGGAACATGCTTGTGGCTGAAGTACTCACACACTGTCCCTACCATAAACCACAGCACCACACAGAAGAGGCCCTGCTGGCAAATGGGGCTCGTTCTTGTGCCGTGTCTCTGAGCCTCAAAGGTACCTCAGTCCACCAGATGGCCAGCTGAGGTCATCCTGGGTGACCTAAAGTACACTCCTGTGTCCTGCTCTCTTCCCAGCGTCTGTGGGAGAGATGCCTCCAAGTGATAACGTAGAAAAAATGCTTGAAATCTTAAAAAAATTTGCAGAACGGGAAAGTTATTTCCTCTCCAGCTCTATTTCGAGATGTGCCCCGCGTGTCCAGATGGAAATCTGAACGGGGGATCTCGGCACAACAGCCCGAAGTCTGGTTATATTCAAACAAGTGGCACCAGCCAGGGCCATTCCTATTTATTCTTTTTCAGTAATTCCAGACCTCCTTGGTTTAGTTTACAAATCAGATCACAATTTCATCACATCCTCCCCGTCGGAGCAAGCATTGCCCAAGCAGAACGGCCGCCGTCCCTTCTCTATTGTTACCAAACCAGTACGTTTGATGAGCAAAACTTCACTGATGCTGTTTGACAGAGAGGCATGAACTGCAACAGCCTTGAGGGGTTCTCTCGAGTGAAGCTGGCTCTGCAGGACTGGTGGGAGTGAAAGCTTTTGAGAAGGAAGGCCTTGACCTTGTGAACACAGAAGCACGCAAGCGGCTCTCCTGGAGCCAGCCAGCCAGCTGCTGGGCTGAACCCCCGGCCATCAGGCTGAGAACCAAAGCACAACTGGTTCCTCGTGTCTCTCTGCTCCTATCCACCCTCCACTGCAGCTCAGCTGCCTGGCACTGGGGCCGCTGCCTCGTGTCCCTAAAGCCTGCAGACCACCGAAGCCATGCTCTGCGGTGGGGACTTGCAAAGGCAGTGTTTGGTATGAAAACCAAAAGCAGTGCAGAAATCCCCAGCACTGCTCATCTGGGTAAAGCTCCTGCTGTGCTCTGAGTGCCTGCGAGCAGGGACTGAGCCACGAAGGTGTGACAGAGCAGCCAGTGTCTCCTGAGAGGATGCCATTTGTGTGTTAGACCCCTGCACAACTGACCAAGCAGAGGTGAGCACTCGGGGACACATCTCCAGCTCTCCAGGGCACCAGGTCCTCCCTCCACACGCAGGAGAAAGACTCCAGGAAGTGCTGAACTGCACGGATAGTGACGAAGGAATCTCCCATAGGCACTGGAAGCCACCAGCTGGGGATGTCACTGAATGTCACAGCCCTTAGGTGACCAGGGTACCTCAGCGAGGCCAGATGACCCCAGAAAGGTAGAGAGATGTTTGGCCCCTGGTGAGATCTGAACCCCGTGATGTTGCCAACAAAGCAGGACTCACCCTGCTGCCCAGTGCTGCCTTCGAACAGCGGCGTGCTCGCTTCTGCTTTGGGAGTATTTTTAGCCTCTTGGGCTCTTTTTAGGTTTCAATTAAATGTCACTGGGTAATTAGCTAACAGATAAAGTCAGCTGCTAGGGCCCGTAAATGAGAAACACATATGTTGGTTCCTGAGGGAATGGAAAGCTTTTGCCTTGGCAGATACTTTCTGGAGGCTTTTTTCTTGCTTTTAAGGTAAGTTTTTTATACTATTACATGAGGAGAGCTTTGAAAACATAAATTAATTTTATGAAGTATTTTCTCCCCTCCTCATTCCATACTCACAAGGAAGAAGCACACACATGCAAGTGCATGTAAAAGCAACCACAATCCCTCTAGACCCAAACCTTGGTTTTAACCTGACGTAAATGTTTAAAAAGTTCCAGAGCTGAGCAACTCGAAAATCAAATTTACAACTTAACAGGGAACAATTTCTGCCTATCTTCAGCTGTCATTAAGGAAAGTGGCTTCACGCAGGTACTAACAGCAGGCACCACTTGGGACCAAAACTAACTTCAGGCTGGGTTAGAAAACATCAATTCTTCAGCTGCCTGACTGCAGCGATCTCCTGGCAGCGTGTGCAGCAAGCATTACAGGCACACTTACAGTCAGTCTGCCTGCTCTAGTCCTAATCTAAAACTGACTGGCAGAATTATTTTTAGTTCAACCTTGGTATTTTGCTCTAAGGAATACAAATGGCATTGCTAAAGGAGAAAAGGGAAAAAAAAAGTGAGACAGAAATAACAGCTTGGTGGAAAATTAAAGCACAGGGTTGACTCTGACCCCAGCAATTAGACACAGACCAGTAACTGATCTTTGGTTGCCTGGGTTCTAATGTCAGAAAAGTGACATTTTTGCCTCTCCCACGATGAAGCTTAACGTGGGTAATGCTCCAGCAGCCCAGATAGAAACCACCAAGGTAGACATTGAAACCAAGCTGCATTTTCTTCAGCTAGATTTTGAGTCTGCTGCTAGGCTGGTATTATTTTATTTATTTTCTGCTGCCTTCTGCAGGATTCTTTACTTGCTGCTTGGTATTTTCCTCTTGCCTTGGTCCGTACAGATCAACCAGACTGGATTCCATGAGCTTTCCAGCCTCCTCCAACCAAAAGGGTTCCATGATCCTTTGATCCAGGCCCTGAGCATTTCCTACCCTTTTAATCCTTTCGATTGGTTTCTGCCTATTTCCCTTCTTCTCTCTCCCCCTTACTACTGTCTGTCCAGGACAGCACACCCCACTCTGTCACCTCCTCAGCCAAGCTCCATCAGCTGCCTGTCTGAGGCCATGAGAGACCTGGTTTTCAGCAGGTGTCAGCCCCCTTTTGCTGCTTCACTGGAGCAGTGCTGACTGACACAAGCTACTGATCTTTCTATGGATTCAGCATCCCTGTCCACGATGCTTTCCACCT
The DNA here is from genome assembly GCA_013399075.1 of Chloroceryle aenea. Lineage (NCBI taxonomy): Eukaryota > Metazoa > Chordata > Aves > Coraciiformes > Cerylidae > Chloroceryle > Chloroceryle aenea. The sequence continues at coordinate 34,179 of VWZY01008570.1, read as the reverse complement.
TCCATTCCTTACCGACTGGCCCTTCCAGGTCTCAGCTCCCCTCTGTGCTGTGTCTCTTGCAGAGGAGCCAGCTGGAAAGTGCACTGACCACTGTGCAGCAAGGTTACCTCAGGGTTATATATTACAGCATGATGGGTGAGCTGCTGACAGGTCAGGATCAGACCAGCTAACGACAGAAAAACCCCAACAAACTCTCCAAAGCCCGGCTGTCAGAGCACAGAGGGAGGATCTGTGCTGGGAGGAAAGTGCTGGACAGAGCCACAGACAGAAGCTTTTGCATCGGTTTGAGCTCTGCATATAGGACAGAGATGAGATGGCCACGTGCAGAGGTTTCTAATTAATGTTTTCAATCTCCAGACTGCAGCTCGGAATTCTCTTCTCCTTCCTTAATGCTCCAACTGGGAACTTGCTACAGCTCACTGCAGATTTTAGCAGAGGATTTGCCCCAGATCTCGATATAATGATCCTGGCTGTTTCTCTGACAAGTAGGAAGAGGGCCACCTTCCCAGGCAGGGGACCTCTGCATCCACAAGCAATCAACTCTCTTGCTCCATTAATGCACCTCCTCTCCCCACAGGATACTAGGAACAGCAGACCAAAGGAGCAACCACACGAGAACACACAATCATTTCAACTTTCCTTGTGCCAGTAACATGGAAGTGCCCATTCCCATCTCCAGCAGGACGCAGTGTCAGGTCACAGACACCTGGGATCTCCAGAACCTCAAACTGTGCAAATCTAGCAAGCTGAGGAAATGCCTCCTTGATCCCCGAAATCCTGGCCTTCTCTATTCCAGTTCTTTCATATTCCATGGAGGTGAAGACCACATTACCCACTGGGGTTCTGCAAATACCTTCACATACTGGGATTGACAATGACCTACACACTAAGCTCCATTTGAGCTACATCTACATTTCCTTCTCCTGTGCAGAAGGTTAGATCCCTTCCCCAGCTCGTTTCCCAATTCTGAATCCCAACTCATCCTCTGGGAAGAAAGCATTTTTTGCAATACCTATGTTGTAACTTTCTAGAGCACATGCTTCTAATTTAAGCATTATTTTCCAAAGCTCCTAGCGTTTAACCACAGAAGTTCTTCATTTATTTAGTTTTTTATTCTCCATTTAATCCACCCTCTTGTTTTATGCTCAGGATCATCTTTATATCTTACATTATGGCCTCTAGGATAGAAGCTTTTTGTTTTAACGACAGTCTTAAAACCCACAGAGAAGTATCAAATGATACTGGGGGATTTAGACTGAACTGCCCTTTCTTCTCCACATTTACTTCCCATTCTTCACCCCCTCCCAATCCCAAATTCTAAAGCAGAAGAGAAACTCTGGAAGAGCTCTCCCAGTTTTAAACAATCATTTGAAAGGGAAAAACGTACCAGAATCTAGTGGCAGCCACTGATTTTCTCTGACTGTGGCTCAGCTATCTTCCCTGCACTTCACAGCCCCCGGGGAAGGGGAATGCTCTGTCCTCATCACTCTAAACACACTGGGTTGGGGGGTAAAGATCCTTAGACACAAGATTTCCTACTCCTCAGTGTTGTGCAGCCCCTCTACTAGCAGGTGTAGATTAGGAGCTGCCAGAGTGGATAATGTATAATGAGACTTATCTCCCTGACCTGAGCTGAGGACAGCAGAGCACCCCTTGAGGAAGGGGAGCCCCTGCTGAATGACCACCACCCCAGCTGGCCCAGAAGGTTGTATCTGTGTCCTTCCCTCACTTGTTATCACCACAGACATCTGAGCTTCCCAGGACCAGCCCACCCTGTTCCACACATTGTCCTGAAGCAATTTCCACCCGAGCACTGAGTTACTGGATTTCCAGCCCCTTTGCACAAGGGTTTATGATGGGGGACGAAGCTGGAAAGCAGTTCTGGTTGTTGACTGCTCCACAGGGCTCTCTGGAGTGCCCATGAGCACAGCCTAACTGTGAAGCAGTGCACAGTACCCCAGCAGTTTTGGTTTAGGGCCCAGTCCAGTATCTAGGTCTGGGCCAGTCCCACCTGAAGAGCATCTGGCCAGCCCCGAAGTAGAGGGGGGACGGAGCCTGTTCACCAGGGTTTCAGACCTGCAGTAAAAGAGTAATTTCAGCCTTGGTCACACCTTGCAAACCCTTCAGCTGGGAAAAAAGCCTCTGCAGCTACAGCGTGGCTGCCCAGCTGAACCATGGCCCTACGGAGGCAGCACAGCATCAGTCGTGGTCGGCCCTGTGCCTTCAGAGGACAGGAGGTATCTGTAGTTCCACCCGGAGCAGTGCAAGTGTTTGCTTCTCCTTGGAGGGAGAAAGAGAAAGGCAAACAAACCCCAGAACAATAAAGCCAAGGAATTCCAGCGTTCTCCAGCCGGCTCAAATACAAAGCCTGAGCCCATTCGTGCGACTGCGATTCCCTCTCCGAGCCTGTACTTCCCTGGTATGTAAATCATAACAAGATGGAGACTCCTGGACCTGTCAGTTGACTGTCAAACCTGCACTCAGCCACTCCATGGTTTCAGATGAGATTTCAGCACCAGCAGTAGTTCTGCCTTTGGCTTTCAGCCGGGGTACCTGTGCACAACCAGCCTTGGAAGAAGCAGGGAGCAGAAGGTAACATTTCCCTGGGACTTTCTGGAATGAAAGAGTTGTTTGGACAAACCAAGGAACGGCCTGGCCAAAAGGTTCTCCAATCCCTCCTCCTCTTACACAAGTTCTTTCTTTTGAAGCTTGTCACTTTATCTGTTGTCATAGTAAAGACTCAAAGTTACAAGCTCTGAGTCAGACAGCTTATTAATACCAAGTGAAGGACAGTGCAGCACAGATTTCATTAGGCAGGCTCCATTTAGCAAACAGAGGGAGATGCCAGGGTCCTGGAGGGCGTATTCAGACCGTGCTGGAGAGCACAGTAACCCCCTCCACCACCACAGGCAAGTGCAGAGCAAACCAGAGCAACATCTGACCAGAGTGAGCGGAGGAACGGTCGGTGCAGCAGTGCTGATGTGCTCAGGTTCAAGTCACCTGCAGCCCAATCCTAACTGGCAGCGTTTTGGTGTCAGTCACAGCACCAAAGAGCTTTGAACAGGGAGCTGCTACGTGAAAGCAAAATCAGCTGTTTATAGTAACACAGAAAAACCCTGCTGCCCAAACCACACAGAAGTCTGAACGCACCTTTTCCTCCCCCACAGGGAGGACTTCTGGGGCTCAAGGCACAAGAGGTTTCCTAAATGGAGTTTACTCCAGGCTGTGGCTACAAACCACATCAGTGGGACCTGAGCACAGCCTGCCCTCCACCAAGATGCCCCAAAGAACCTACATTTTCCTGAAAATCCCTGGCTTAACCCCACTGGGACAGGTAGAAAAACTCAGTGCACAAGTGTTGGTGTCAGAGTGGAGGATAAACAGGCTGGAATATAATCCAGGGGGAAGCCACCACTGACACGACCTCAACAAGTGATCTGGGTTCACGAAGTCTGTAGGATTCCAGCATCTGGAGAAAGGCTCGGAGCTCTCCAGAACCAGCAAAGGTTCATCCTCTACAGTGAACCAGCATGGTGGAAAGAGATGCTGCTGGCCACCACTGAACTTGGACCGTTCGGTTCGTGGCAGTTTCTGTGCTCTTCCACACCTGCAGCTGCAGAGTCCTGCTTGGCAGCTCTGCCTTCCAGCTTTGGGTCATTCTTTCAGCCTCCACTCTGCCAAAGACAGCCCCTGTCAGAGCAACGCGGTGCTCAGCAAACAAATTCTGTCCCTTGCAAGTCCCACCATCAACCCCTGTGAACAATATCCCGGATTTCATGAAATCCTGGCCCCGCTGTGACCAGAACCCATCCTGCCACTCACACGAGAACTTGGGGGTAGAGGTGAAGGCTTCATCTGGCACTGTTCTATCCGGGATTTCATCTCTGGCTGCAGTGCATTGGATGGATTAGCCCAAAGACGCAGGCTATTCGTATTTTTGAAGCCTGCTGACCTTTAACGATGAGAAATAATAAGAGGAAAAACGTGAACCCTGACAAATTCATAGCTACAGCACAGGGGAAAGGAATGTATTCTTTTAACATAGGAGAAAACATCGTGCATGACATATCTATTTTCCCTTCAGTCCCGTGGCTGTTATGAATTATATACAGCATATTTAGTCATCGTTTGTTCTCGTGCCTTCTTGTGTGGGTGGGGGGCACTTGGGCTGCTCTGAGTCTTTTCTTTATCATTGATCAAGTAATTGTAGGAGAAATCGTTTGCTTTGTCTCTCCCAAATCTCATGGTACCTCAGAGAAGCGTGGCACTCCTGCACTGCTGAGACTGTCAGCAAGAGCTCCAAGGGGGGGTTGCTGTTACCAGCACCATCCAAGGGGCACCAAGCCATTTCATCATCCAACTTCAAGGAAAATGGCACGTGGAATTAGCTCCTGCCCGCTGCACAGGCGGCTCAGGGAGAGGAGACCTTACAAATATTCCTCACAGCCCTCCCCAATACTTAGGAAGGGAAGAATCAGGTTGGGCAGCCTCTAACTGCAGCCACCTCTGGTGTGGTGACACCAAAGAGCAGCAGGTCGCCATTCGCACGCCAGCGGCGAGCCCGGCGTGGATGGGTGGGATGCCTCCCTTCTCCTGGTATCATTGGCTTGGGATGCAGATGAAAGGAACCGAGCTGCAGCCCTTGGTGAGCTGGAAAGGTCTCTCCACCTCAAAGCAAAAGCAAATGCGTGCGCTACCTCATCTCCAAGTGCAATCACAAAACGATGTCAGATGTCAGCAAAGGGCTCAGAAACTCGTGGAATCTAGCAAATGCCAAAAGAAAATAATAACAACTCCCTTTTAATATGGAAAAGTCACCCCCAGTGTCTCTAATGAAGCTAAAGATGAAGAAATCCCATCCTTCTGTGAAATTTGCCAGCATATTCATAAAACACTGTTTATTTTTAGTCAGTTGAAAGCTTTCTTTTCTCTTTTCCTCATTCAGCAACAGGCCACATACCAGAGCTGAAGTTCTGTTCAGAGGGAAGAACAAAAACAAGACCCAGGACAAGGATGACAGATCTCAGGCTACTTTCCCTGCAAGGACACTGCCTCTGAGGCCAGGCTCCTGCAGCTGGAGCCTGCTGTCCTGAGGGAGGGGTTTCTTCTGCTCCTGCCCATCCCTGCTGCCTCCCCCCCCCCAGGCTCGGTGATGGTTGAGGGGTCTGTGCTAAGGGCTGTGGGAAACAGCATTCGTGGGGCTGAAAGGAGCAGATCATTTATCCAGATGAGGCCAGAACTGAAGGACAGGGCTTCAGCCCTCCCCACTCCCACACCTCCTTCCATGGGGTCTGCTGCTGCTCAGGGCAGGGAAAAGCCAGTTCTCCTTGGGGCAGATGGCCACCATCGCAGCTTTGAGATCCCTCTCAACACAATGTTTTTTTACCCGAATGCTTCCAGATAATGGGGATTAAGGGATCTCCACGTCCCTCCCAACCCCTGGCACCCTGTGATGATCTCCCAGGCAAGTTCGAGTTCCCTTTCAGGGGGTGCACGAGGCTCCACGGGTGTATTTAGAGGCTGCCATTGGCTTTTGCTCCTTTCCAGACAGGAACATCTAATGAAGATGCTGAAGACAAAGGCGGTTTTTTGTTTCTTGAGAGCAATGCATTTGGCTCCCTCCCGTGGGCACCAGCGCTGCTCATCTCCCAGAAGATCTGATTGAACCAGGGCAATGACACCAGCTAAGGCTGGGGCTGAACCCACCCTGTGGTAGAGCCCTGTGCTCACTTGGCCAGCAAAGATTCTCCTGAGCTTAAGCATTAGCAGCAATGCCACAGAACTGTGGAAATTACACACAGCAGCTCTGAGACAAGGATGAATCAAAGCCTGGAAAGTCTTCTGTTTAAAGCCTCTGAGAGGTGGCTCGATGCTCTGGTGCCCGGGTGGATGCAGGCAAGCACTTCCCTGGCTCCAAACCTTACTACGCAGTTCTCTGCTGCCTCTCGGTGTGAGTTCAGGTCAGTACCTTCCAGGATGATTTCCCATGCAGAATCCAGCTACTGAATAGAATAAACACACAAAGTTTTAACTCTTTCTTAGCTGTTCTTACAAGAAAAAGGAAGTAAAAAAGCAAGAAGTAAGGCTAATGTATCATGCCAACCATAAAAGCCAACATCTTAATACTGTCCCTATACCACTTAATCCTTTAAAATGTTCATTTTTCCCAGGATTAGTTGCTCGAGTGGTTTTAGTTGCCATCTAGCTCCTTTGCATGCACAAAAAATGATGAGTGTGCATCATGATGAGCTGAACAGCATTTGCCATGGGATTTAGACAGCTCACACTTCATCGGAAGAGTTACCACCAAACTTCATCCCTTTTCCTGTACGTCAGTAACTTGTTCTAAGCGTGACCAGTTCCAGATGCAGAGTTTCTGTATCACAAAGGGAGTTTGGGGGGTACAGGAGGCATTACCAGTGTTGTCCCATAGAAGATTCCACTCAGAAGAGCAGCTGCCAAGACACAGATAGGTAATGCCACGTGATGCTCTGGGATATCTGAACGAGGCTGGGAAATTCAGCCCCTCTGGAGAGCCACAACCTTCTGGAACAGGGAACTGAAACACCAACTGCGTGGCTACAGCACAGCCAGGCCTCTCCAACGACCTTCACCCCACGCTCAGGGCTCTGCTTTGCTTTCCCCAGCTGAGCCGACGGCCGAGCCGCTCCACGCGGTGCCCTGGGTCCAAGCAGAGCAAAGCTCAGCAGCTTCCCCGGGCTCTGCCGTGGCCTCCCCGCCGCCGGGGCCAGGGGCTTGACCACTTCAAACAGTGGAGCCTGGCCTGACTTGGCCAGACAGGTGATGAATGAGTAACTCACGAGTTCATGCAGGTAGTGATTTACAGTCTGGATTTGAGCTGGAATATTGCTGGAGGGGGAGTGTGGAGCTCTCAAGCCGATGAGTCACTTTGGCGGTATTTGTTTTCTGCCTTCTGCTCCCCATTCCTCCTGCACCATCTCACGGCCAAGCCTTGGCTCTCCAGTAAAGCAGCTGAACTTTCTCTTGCACCAGAGCAGTAGCTTTCAGCTTACCCGGTGAGGCTCAGTCACACGGTGGGTCACAAGTGCCTCTCTGATCAGGCAGCTACAGTAAACACTCCAGGCGATGTCCCTGGGTCACCTGCACCGATTTCACCAGAGCTGTGCTGCTGCCTGAAGCCAGCCAAGAATCTGCCCCTCCACAGGAGCCAGGCCTTTCATGGGGATGGGGTGGGGAGGAGCAGCAGAATAGAACATGAATTTAGGTGTGCTGGGTGTAGGGGAATCAGTAAGAGCATGACCTCCCATCCCTAGATCTGGGGAATCAGTAGGAGCATGACCTCCCATCCCTAGATCTGGGGAATCAGTAGGAGCATGACCTCCCATCCCTAGATTTGGGTCATCACTNGATCTGGGGAATCAGTAGGAGCATGACCTCCCATCCCTAGATCTGGGGAATCAGTAGGAGCATGACCTCCCATCCCTAGATCTGGGGAATCAGTAGGAGCATGACCTCCCATCCCTAGATCTGGGGAATCAGTAGGAGCATGACCTCCCATCCCTAGATTTGGAATCAGTAAGAGCATGACCTCCCATCCCTAGATTTGGAAACAGCACTTGAAAAATAATCAAGAAGGAAGCCACATTAACACCCCTCCTGAAAAGCTAGAGCTGGCCAGAAGCTGGTTCATTCCAGCAATGCTGGATAGGCTCGAGACTCTGCTTTATCTGAAAGAAGAAGTCAGATGGCTTCGTGAAATAATGCAAAGGGCAGATTTGGGCTTCTCTGCACTTTTGAGGTATAACACTGAAGCAGCAGATGAAATTACACCTGTTTTTTTAGACAGGACTACCAAGCATCGTTGAAGAGAAACTGAATAAGGTTCTAGAGATGCTGACCTATGAACACAGGCCTGCTGGTGCCTTTGAAACGATCATGTTCTGGCTGAAGCCAGTGTCTGAGGGAAAAGAGACTGAATAGGAACTGGCAACAGACTTGCTCCAGATGTGGCAGATACGGCTTCCAGTTCTTGCTGGAAACAGAAGCTATTTTGGAACATCATTCCTTACTTATGTCTTTTATTATTTATTGCCTTTATCTTGCATGTATAGAACCTGCAGAGCATCTTCTGCAGATCTGGAGATCGCGATTTGGTCTCGAGGTCCCTTCCATCCTGTGATTCTCCACATGCACCTCACTCCAGTGAGCTCTGGATGGCAGCAACACACAGCCCAGCAGCACTGGCCCAGCGCTGCAGGTAAACCCCCATCCCTTGCTGGAGCACGGGGACAGGAACCCCAGCATGAGGCAGGCTGAGAGTGACAGCTTCACCTGACCTTGGGGATTGCTGAGGGGTCTGGCACCTCCTGAACAACCTTCCCAGTGTCACGAGAAAAGGCATGCAAGGCACCTACTGTCCAAGGCAGGCACATCCTCATACCCATCAAATAAAACTGGAGACTCCCATCCAAGGGTCTTGTACCACAGTAACACAGCTAATTGCTCCCAGGGAATAACATTCCCTGTGTTAGTATCTTACATTCCTCAAGGCTGTTGGGACAAATTTGGCTGATACAGAATGCACAGAGATGCTCCAGCCCCTCAGCATCTTCGGAGCCTCTGCTGGACTCTCTCCAGTAGCTCTTGGTCCCTCTTGAACTGGGGAGCCCAGAATTGGACACAGTACTCCAGAGGTGGCCTCACTGGGGCAGAGGAGAGAGGGAGAAGAACCTCCCTCTCGAAGTAACCCATTGTAAGCCTTCAGCAGTGTTCCATCCAGCTCTGTTTACAAACACCAGGTAATAAAAACTGAGAACTGAGCTTGTAGTAACATCTCCAGTGAGCCTGAACTCCTGTTTCACTGGGATCACTTTCTACCAAACCCCTCTGCTATGCTCAGGTTGCTTTAAGGTAAACCCAGCTCTCCACAAAACTATTCCCCTGCTCTTCTGATGTAATAGTCAAAAGTTTGCCCTTAACAAAGGAATCCATCTCTCCTTGCTTGAAATATATTAATGAGGAGTGACCTTTTAAGAGGGCTTTAAATCTTCCTCAGTAATGTGAAACCCAGGAGCACACTGGGAAGTCGAGAAGAAACTTCTCTAACGTCAGCTGAACTTGCTTGCTTTACAGAATGCACTTGGTTCCAGGTTGTCACAGCAAGGGCTGGAAGCACCCACGGGGCTTGGGCTTCTTTGTTTTGGTTTTTTCCTTCTCTTTTTTTAACAGAAGTGATTCACTTGTCTCTAAACCCGAGGGCACAACTATTACTTTGGGAGTGATTCACCTTGGAGAAAGCTGAACTGTTGCCACAGACCTGAGCAGGTGCTGCTGGCTTTTGTTTTCCAGGATTTGTACGGATAATGCCCAGAAGCCATCACAAAAGCTTTGAGAGTCTCTTCAGCATCTTCCTTCTCCTTCCACATCTCTCCTCTCTCCCAACCGTTCTATTTTCAGTCACAGAGCATTTCCTGGTGCTCCATTTTCACTCCTTCAGCCTTGCAACGTGTAACACTTGTAGCATTTAGCCTCAGAAATTTTGAGATAGGCACGAGTGAGGTGTGCCCATAAATGTGCTGTTGTGAAAGCACCAGAAAAAAATCACAAGCAAGGGTTAAAAACCTGGCATCTGCTGGGAGCTGAGGGTACAATTGAGCACAATTAGGCTGGCAAAGCCCAGCTGAATTGTCAGCAGAAGACCTGTGCTGGTTACCAAAGGACTGAAGGATGGCAAAGAAGAGAATTGGCTGGAGCCTGCCTCTGCCCTGCTACCCTCAGAGCAAAGCAGGGTGCAGCTGTAAGGTCACCCCAGGGAGAAAACAGGAGACAGTTGCCTACGACAAGGGAAAGGTAAACAAGATTCTATATTAAAACACCCAGGGAAATCCCAATTCACTGTCCCTGTTCGAGAGGAACACAGCAGGTGGAACAGGGACACAGGAGCCAGCATCCCTTGCTCTCCATGGCACCACAAATAATCCTGCCCAGACTACTTGGCCACGCACATCTCGTCGGTTTGGACTCTGCAGGCAGGAGAATGGGACTCGACAGACACAACTCCAGTAAAACCCAAGGCTCCTTCACCTTCCATTGACATTTGCAGCCATGAATTCCTCCACAGCCACTGGGATCGGGCGCCCCGATGACGCAAATACGGTCCCTGGCTTGTAACAAGCGAGCGGCTTTAGGCAGCGATGTGAAACCTGGCAAGGGACGGCCCGACGGGCTGCTCAGCAATAAATCCTTATCTGAAGGGCTTAAAAAGAATGTTTGGAGCTCTAGCAAGTGGGGAGCTGGCTTGGTCACACTCAGTAATCACTTCTGCATCTTACTCTCTGCTCTGTAGTGGGTCATACACGGAAGAAAGGGTCAGGGTATACAGGGAAGAAAATCAGTGAGGAGAGTTGCAGCCTGGAGCACCTTCCAAAAGCCTCGGAGTGTTGTGGAGGGTCCATTTCAGTTGTCAAAACCATTCCACTCTGAAGAGCCCAGGGTATCACTGGAATTCCCAAATGACAGCATTCTAAGGGTAATATTTTGAATAGTTTGGTGTGACAGAAGCATAAAGTCCTGTCACTCTGGGGAAGGAGAAGGATGATGTGGCCTCTGAATCACTCAGAGATGTTCCCAGTGCTTGGACAGGCTCATGCAAGGAACATTCACTAAACTACCCAGTGGAGAAGCTCAGCATGGACATGCTGGTGTTAGGATATCCTGAAAACATGCAGGGTGGTAACAAGGGCTCCCATGTGGAGTCTCCTGGGGAAAAGAACAAGTCCAGTCCTTAGCTGATTGCTCTCAGCTAAAAACCTCTGGTCCCATGAGGGAGAAGTTCAGAAGCACAGGCTACCCAGCTGGCACAAGAAGCTCTCCTGTGGCTTCATCCTCTAAACTCATTCCACCCGTTCTCGAAAACTTTGGAAGCGTAAAGGCACCAGGTTTATTTTAAAATGGGGATTAAATTGGTTCAGATTGGTAACAGAAGGACTCAACAGATTCCTTGTGCTGACCTCCATGGCAGGATTTGCATTTCCTGCCAGAACCTTTGGAAGGAAATAAAAACTTCCTGAGCTCCTCATGAGTGTAAATAACAACAAGGTGGCCTACATTTTGCCAAGTGCTGTAGAAATTTGCTTCCATGGCATTCATCAACAGGAGAGATTTTCTAGAATGTGCTAAAAAGACTCCAACCTTTTCAGATAACCTCTTCCAGGGATCAGCCTTGCTCTAACTGAAGTAGGGAGATCCATGGCAGCTCTGGATGTCAGGCAAGCTGTGCTCCTGACAGAATTTCCCATCAAATTTCACAGAGGCAGGGCAATCTACTGACTAAACTGCAGATAAAGAGACCTGTTGGATGAGCTGTTATCCTGGCAGTTGTCTTCCTCACCTGGCTCTCAGCATCTTCCTCCCATCAGAGGTTGGCTGCCTGAGCAAGGGGCTTTTGTCAGTGAGAGTTGACAGCAAAGCCTACCCTGCAGCCAAACAAGAGAGGTCTACAGAGCAGCTGCAGGTCTGGGAGCTCCGTGCCTCCCCTGTCCACTGGCCCATAGCACCTGCAGACAGCTCCAGAGCCGTGTGACTGCTGCCTGCCAGCACAGCACCTGCCTGGGGGCTGGGGGCTGAGGGACTTGCTGCAGGGTCCCCTTGATGCCCAGTCCAGCTTCACAACAGGGCAAGGATCAACAGTGCAAAACAAGTCGTGACCTAGCGGTGGTGGTTTTGCCCTGACCAACAGGAAAAGGACAAGGAGCAGAGGATCTCACTCTGGGGAGTTCCTGCTCTGTTTATGGGGTAGCCTGCCATGTGGTTACTGTCCAAATGCCAGCACGAGCAGAAGGTTTTCTCACACACATCACAGAAAGTCTTTGTTTAATCTGCTTTCTGGTTAATCGTGTTGGAGACGCTGAACACAGCCAGCATTTTGCAATATTCATTGGAGCAACTGTTCCTCCAAGAAGAGGCCTATCCTCTCCTTTCCTCAGAATGAAGATGGGATGCCAAGGTACCAGATTATATAGATTTAGATGGTGACACCAACAAAAAGCATATTATGTGAGATTAAAAGTACACAACTAGCCCTGGGCTCTTCCACCCCTCTGTGCTCTCACGCGGTCAGAGAATGACGGTGTAGAAAATCAACCCTTAATTCAGCTTGGAACTGCAGCCTGGAAGCAGCAATGTCCTGTGGGTTCCAGTCTGAACCAGACAGACACTGCTGCAGGAGCTGCCAACCACTCCAATCTCCTCTCCCAGCAGCAGCTCAAAAACCTCTCCCAGCAGAAACCAAGGACGTTTAGAGGTGAACTACATACCTGGCTTCACAGAGAGGAATGGGAGGTTGGGCACCCCAAAATCATCCCATCTTCAACATACAGATATAAATCACCCAGGGAGGACCCTGCCTTTTCCACAAGCTTCTGCTTCACCCCTCCAGCTCCTCCAATCCAGCCCCACATCAGCTGTCAAGCTGGACCCAGTGGTGGCTGAGAAACAACTCCTGAAACCTCGGCCCAGGCCTCGCTCGACCAAAGCTCAACCCACAGCCCTCATCTCCCTGGGATTACAGTCACAGAATCCATGCCCTCGCCTGCAAATCCCCAGGGATGCTGCAGTCACGTATGGTAGAACGTAAACAGGCTTGAGAAACAAAAAAGTGGGGGAGTGGTTTGGTTTTTCCCTTGTTTTTTTCTTTTTTTTTTCTTCTTTTAAATGCAACATAAATGAAAGGCTCTACTGAGTAAGTGAGGCCATAGAAGTTATTTCCACAGCAGAGAGTAAGAAGCCATTGCAATGCAAAAAAACAATTTCATTTTCTAATTTTCCACTTTTATTTATGTCTCTGCTGGGCACACCCTGGAGTCTGTTTTCCACCTGTACATCTTCAACAGGAATAAACATTATCCAGGGGTTTATTCCATATGCTGACTCTGTTCTATAGCTGACAGAAGTCCTTAAAAGTCACAGTGCTCATTTAGTAGCATACTGGGGCAGTTGTTTCCCCAAACATTTAACTCCTGAAACTTTGCAATGTTTCTTTGTTTTACTAACTCCTATTTCCAGTGGAAATAGGAAAAGGAAATAGGGAAATAGGGCAAAGTCAGCCCTTCCTGGGTGTTCTGGTGCTGTCTGCACTGAAGTGACCAACACCAGGGCACTCAGAAGAAAACAAAAATGTAAAAAAAAAGTTTCCCTGGTATTATGAAACTTTAAAAGAAATTAAAAAGCCAAGATTAGTGTGCCCTTCCCAAACTTTTACGATTGAAAACCAACAGAGGAAGAAAATCCCAACACATTCATTTTCCTAGGCATCAGATCAGAGCTCAAAAATATCTACCAGACTTATTTTAAGCAAGAAGCTTGGAAATGTTTAACTAAAGCTACTAGAGAAATTGCCACACACACAAGAGCAGTGATTCCAGGAGGTGTTTACTTAGAGATTTTGTAATCTCCTCTGTGCCCATGCATGTCCTCCTCCTCTCTTATCACAAATCAAGGCTCTGAATTCTCCCCTCATGAAGATGAGGGGCCACATGTTAAATACACAGGCAGAATTTAAGGGGTTTTTCTGGTTTGCTTTAATATTTCTTCCTGAATTTGTGCAGGAGTGAAAGCCAATAGTCTGTGACACCAACTCAACTAACACCTGAGCTTGACATGAAAGATGAGTGCTGAATATTCACCCTCAGTGGCTCGGTCTAGGGATGGTGACAGCTGGTGGCACACAGGCAAGACCCTTGTGCAAAATGCTGTTGTCTTTTTCCTTTCTAAAGCAGTGCAAATTCAGAGTCATCACCCCATGTGACCAGAGCTGGGGCAGTAGGACAGGAGCTGCTGAGGTCTTACCTGTTCCTGTGAACACTTTTCTGCCTGTATTTGAACACTCTCAGCAAACACCAGAGCATCTCTGCCACGATTTGCTGACCTAAGGGATTCTAACAGCACCTTAACACCAGGCAGGGGTTTGGGGAGCCTGTCCTGATGCCACCAGCACTGTCAGAGCCTCAAGGGAATGAGGTGAGGAAGAACAGTAGCAAGCAAAGCCAAGACCTGTCACACTGCAAGGACAGCCCACGGGCAGGGGGGCCACTCTGCTGTCCCTGCCTGTCGGGGTCAGCCCCGTGCACAGCAGGTACCTCACCCAGAGCTGGGCCACGCAGGAGCCTCCTCTGTGCAGAGATTGCTAAACCTGCTCTGTAAAAATAGCTTTTGTTGCTTCCTTGGGATAAACCCAGCAGCAATAACAGGGAAGTTAGCAGCTCAGAAGGAGTCAGCTCATAAATGTGCAGTGTTTGGTAAAACTGACTGGCAGTTCAATGCCTCTGAGAGGTTGTTTTCCTTCATTTAATTTTCCAGATTTTACCTTTTCAGGTAATCATTCCAAAGGACCTTTCCTATTGAATGTACCTGGGCATGCTTGGGTTGGCACCCAGCAGATGTGCTCTCTACACAGCAGGGCTAAACCTTCTCCTCTACACATGTAATTTTAAAGCAGCCTTTACTTTGCCTGCAATTAAAATACTCAGACAGGCCAAAAATTACACAGAAACCAGGAAAATATGGTCAATAAGTTTGGGCTGAAGGACACCAATTAAAGCCTGGCTGTGGTCCTGCTTAGAAAGGAAAATAAGTAAGTTTTGCACGCTGAGTACAGACAGGTGAGGAGAACAGGCTGCTCTGATGCCTCTGTCTGCAGAGGGTGAACACAAGGGCTTGTCAGCCTGACAGTCCCCAGCCACCCAAAGTGTCATTCACAGGGCTGGCTCCCATCTCTTGCAGCCCTCCTTTTAAAGCAACAACCTGCCTGGAAGGTGCAGAGTTTCCTCCCCGTGCCCTGTTCTTTCATCACCCCCTCCCACCAGCTGGCACTGCCCAGTGGGTGAAATCCTGACCCAGGGAAAGGTACCCACGGAAGGAGGCACATCTCTGAGCAGGGAGGAACTCCCAGGCCCTCTGCATGGCAATCACAGACAGTTCCCATCATATGACTTCACAGGACAGGCAAATACCTAGGGCAGATGAAACCCAAGAGGTCTGATGTTTGTCTCCTTGTCTCGCTCTTTTTTTGTTTTGTTTTCCTCCTGGCTGATTAGGATCTGGAAATATTCCACCGTATGGTCATGGGCTTATCTGATCAAGGACAGCAGTGCATGGAGTGAGCAAACAGCCACACTGGGCCTTGCCTTTGTTCCTTCTCTTCTCTGCTCAGGGCCTGTCCTTCTCACAGGGCACGTAGAGGGGGACAGCAGAAACACAACCCACACAGAACGAGTTCTGCTTACAAGGGGAGGGCAGCTGGTGGGCAGGGAGCACTCTTTATGGACCTGTATTTTTGGTCCAGGAACTCTCCTTTTAGAGCTGACCCCTCCGTGACCAAATCACTGAGGCTCTGCTCGTTTATACCCAGGCACAGACTATTCCCAATTTCTTTCTTTCCTTTTGTTTTTTTAACTTTAGAATTAGCTTACTCTGAGCTTCTCAGAAGCAGCACAGCATCATTAGTGGAGGCTCTAGGTTATTTTGCCAGAGAAGACTGAGACTTAAAAGATCTGAAACTGTTTTTTGTGCCACTACAGACTTCCTATGAGACCTTTGGTCCTTAGTTCCAAATGCCCTGAAGTACTCCATCCATAAAGCAGGATGAAAAACATGCTTTAATTCACCTTCTGATGGCTTGCAGCCTCTTCAGGAAAGGGACTCGGAGCTCCGACTGCCAGCTCTGAGCACTCACAACCATCAGCCAGGCCTAAAAAAGTAATAAAGAGAGCAGGAGATTAAAAAGAAATAGTAGTGCATTTGAAAATATTTCTCTTTCTCAGTTCTAATTTGCTCTGGCTTGTGTTTTCAAGCATTCCTCTTGATCCCTGCAACCAAGAAAACTGATTTCATTTCAACTAAAATAATAATAAAATAATAACAACAACAACAACAGGTACTGGCAGAACAGGCACCCGAGTTTAAGAAAACCATGTAGCTTGACTCCTTGATCTATCTGATTACATTGAAGAGGGCTTGTCTGCTTTTTAGCTTTTATTAGAGTTGCTCACTCCAAAACACCTAAAAACTCGATGCCCATTTGATCTTCTTAATGCTGATCACTGTCCAAAGGGCAGGGCTCAGGAGGATGGGGACAGACTCTGGGCAGGGGTGCCCAGGACAAGGGGCACCGGGCACCAACTGGAGCCCAGGAGGTTCCCCCTGAGCAGGAGGAGCAAGTTCTTTGGTGTGAGGGGGTGGGAGCCTGTGCCAGGCTGCCCAGAGAGGCTGTGGAGTCTCCTGCTCTGGAGAGATTCCCAACCCACCTGGACCCTGCGCTGCTGGGCCCCCTGCTCTGGGGGATGATCTCCAGAGCTCCTTTCCAATCCCTACTGCTCTGTAATTCTGTGACTGCCACCTTGCTCTGGGTGTAAACACTGTCCATATTCTCTCAGTTCATTGCAAGCTCTGTTTCAACCAACCCCAAAGGGACACACACGGCCCAGAGGTTGCCACCAGACTGGGGGGACACTCGCAGCAAAGCACCCAGTTTGTGTGTCTCAGGTTTGTCCTCCTGTATGATGGTGAAATAGTAACCTTATTGTGGAAGTGGTTTAAGATCTACTCATAAAAGCATCATACAGAGCTGGCTGCTATTAGGCTGATGAATAAGAAAGAGATGCAAGCTCATCCCAACTGCATTTGCACCTGCTCAGTGGCCCTTGGATCTTGAAAGGGCAGTGTCAAGGAATATCTGGGGCCACTCCTAGCTGTGGCTGTTGCTTCAGAGGCAGGCTTTCAAAAAGATGAGTCCAGAGCTAACTGGGGAATAGCACAAAGCCACTGTTGGCATTCTGGGTCTACACTCACACAGCTGGAAGCAGGAGGAGGGAGCAGGTAACAGAGGAACCAAGAGGCAGGCATCACTTTGGGATACAATCACCAGAGCAAGCACTTCCAGAAGTCAGCAGTAGACAGCATGCAGCTCAGCTCCTCCCCACTAGCCTCCCTCCTCACTGCTCTCAAAAGCATGCCCGTGTATCACCTAAGGATGTTTATTGTGATAAAGAAAACACTGCTGTGCTACCCATGGCATCCTGACACCGACACAATGGTACCTGTGCCTTGTAAACTTGTTGGACTGAAGTGGAAGGCACCTTTACTCTGCTGGTCAAAGCACAGCTTGGCTGGTGGACAGCCCTGGTCACACTGGGAGCTCTTTGTCAGTAACTACATTGAGTTTCCTGAGCCAGGAAAAATCTCCTGCTGCAGAGGTAGCTCAGGTTGGACAGTTGCTTCTTTGTTCATGTTCTTGCCTCAAGCACAGAGGTGAGCTGACTCATTAAAGTGTACTCCATGTGTGTGGGAAGCAACTGGAGCCCATCAGACTGGAGACACTAGGACAAGTCATTCAGGTGAAATAGTTCTGCTTCCCCTTTCCTAGTTGCCAGAAAAAAGCTGCACATCAGGCCAGCTCTCTCCAAACTCCCCACGAGGGAAGGGAGTTGAGCTGAAAGGCTTGACTGTGGTAGAGCTGGCAGGACAGCAGGCAGGGCAGGCAGGGCAGGCAGG
>VWZY01008570.1:321-16602 GCA_013399075.1 Chloroceryle aenea | reverse complement strand
GGGGCAATGCAGGGATGAAGGAGGCAGGTAATGGTCAGAGATGAGGTTCAGTCCATGGAGGTCCAAAGTGTGGATCCCTTCTCAGTCGTGTGCACGCATTCCCTTGCACAACTCAAACACAGTCTAGCAGGTCTGCCCCCAGCCTGTGGTGCCTCCTCCCTCCTAAACCCCATCTGGCAGAACTGAGCCCCTCTCTGCCCTTGTGCACAGGCAGCAGAGCTCCAGAGGGATGCCAGCCAGCAGTGAATTGTGCAAGTGACCACGTCCCAGCACTCAGGTTTATTCCATCCCTTGGCAAAACAGAGCCAGACCTCAGGTACTCCCAATTTAAACAACACAAAAAGCAACACCTTCAAAAAAAAGCAGCTAAGACCACAGCACCTAATTCACAATGATCTGCATTGTGACCTGTGCTGTGCATGAGGAGAACATCAAACACCTTCTACGTGGGCACACAATTGCACAACACACAGGACGGACAGAAATGGGGGTGCCTGTGCTTTGTGAGAAGGATTAACCTTCAAAAAATCCCCTTAATCGTGTTAAGAAGGTATGAGAAGTCAGAGGTTCTTGGGAAGTATCTGAAGAAGGTCATGCTGTAAGGTTCTGTGCCTTCAGTTAACTACCTACTGGCCATTTGAGCTTGCTGCTGTAAGCACAACCTCACACCCGTGCAGGGCAGTTAAGCAAAGTGCAGCTCATGAAGAATAGAAGGAAGATGAAGTAATCCCTTTTTTGTTCAACATTCTGAAGAAAGGGGAAGGAAAGAAAGAAGCCCCACACTTGTAACACACCATGTATGTCTGTGATCTGTAAGGCAGAAAGGCTGAGATGTATGAAGTCTGCAAGGAGGTTTCCTGAGTCAGAATCAGATCACAGTGTGTGCTCTGATTAGAGCCACGCTAAGAATAACTCATCCAGTGCTGCCCAGGTTCGTTTCAGTCCCAGTCCAGGTGAAAGCTTTTTGCCTGATATCAAACACTGGCAACACAAACCTGGCCAAGTCCTGCACATGAGCTGAGAAGCAAAGAACTAAGAGCTAGAAGGGAGTTAACTTTCCCCAACACTCCCAACAGGTCTAAAGCAGCCACCTGAAACACAGAAAATCAGGAGGGCAAAACATTAAAGAGCAACCATTCCTCAGAGAGAGCTGAGGAAAAGAAGGATAACTCACTTTGGGAATGTGACAACAAAGGCAAGTACAAGAAAAACCTTTATGTAAAGAGCAGGTTTTGAAGAGGAAATGTAGTGCTGATCCAAGGGCCTTGGAAGGTCTTCTGTTGACTTCAGCAGGTTTTGGATCAGCTCTGGAAACGGAGGAGAAGGGCCTGGGGCTGGCACGGAGAGGCAGGCTGTGGGGAGACTGGAATGCAGCTGCCAATAGATGGAGGAAGCACAGGAGAGCACAGGGCTGGAGCGGAGATGCAAAAGCCACATGGTCTGGTTTGGCTGTCAGAGAAAAACAACCTGCAGGCTGGCTGGGGTCGGAGCTCAGGGGAAGAAAGGGAGGAAGGCAGAAGACAGGATACAATCTGAGCTGCACCAACAGCCCCATAGCTGCATGGGAGACATCCCATTCTTCCCCTGAACGTTCTCCCAGGAGGAACAGGATGGGGACACTGAGAGGCAGAGCTGCTGAGCTGCTTGCTGAAGCTGTCCCGGGGTGAGATGGGGGGGAAGCAGGAGGGAACAAGTGGAGATACGTGGAAGAACAAAACTGTGTCTCTCACTTGCTTGTCTCTGGCTGTAGCAGCTCTGTGGTGTCGTCAGTGTTGTGGCTGAATGTGTCTGTTCCAGTGCAGGGCAAAGAGGTACCTGTGCTGTTTGTGTGCTCCTGAAAATTCCTGTTGGGTTCATTAGTACCTTTGCAAACCTGTTTCAAAGTGAACTTTAGGACAAGGCAGTAGCAGAGAAGTGATTCCAACTTGGATTTTTCCTGAGCTCAGCCTAATACCCCAGCACACAACTATTAGCACTCAGTCCAACCCCACACGGGCAGGATTGGTGCAGACCCTCACTGCAGGGGGGGTTAATCAAGTAGCACTCGAGTTGAGGGTACCAACATTCCAGTTACTTAATATTGAGACAAACTTGTCTTGAAATCTGCTCACTTGGGTGTTGCACAATGGGTAGGGGATTTCAAGAAGCCAGAAGCAGCTTTCCCATCAGCTGAGAGCTGACAGATCCCTCCCTGACCACCGGCAGGGGAAGAAGCTACAGACTGTTACAGAACCACCAGAGCAAAGGCAGAAATGTCAAATACTTCTCAACTCACCAAAGGAAATTACAGCCAATTCCCTTTTAAGTCCACCCAAGATCTTCCCCACATCACATTCCCTTCTTAATGACAGCTCTCTGGTTTTCTGTCTGTTCATACCATAACTCTCCTTTATATACTGTTCAACTGCACAGCTTATTAAGAAAGTCAGCTTAGGAAATCAGTGGGGTCAGGACTTGGTTTGTCAGGTGCATTATGCAGAGAGAATGGACTGGGATAATGTTTGGAGAGCAGCCACCCAGTTTGGAAACCAGCTGCTGGTTTTCTCTTAATGATTTTTGTAAGGCAAAGACGTAGTCCAAGAATGCACTACTTATCTCCCTTCATGGAACATTTAACATGCTCAACTGTCTCCCTTTTAGGCTACAGATAAAAACCTTCACATCACTCAAAAGACACTGGCATAAATTAAACCACCCAGCTCCTCCCTGATGCTGCAACTGGAACAACACCTTCCTGAGGGGGTGGCCAAAGCCTGCTCCAGGAGTTCACTGCCTCAGCTGCTTCGTAACCTGGGGTGGCAACATGGTTTGGTGTGGTATGTGACTCTTCTTGCACACTCTCCCCAGGCTAGAGTGTCCTGAGCAAGCTGCTACCCAAAAGCATTCCTGTCCCAGGGGCAGGCTGCAGCTGTGTCCTGGGAAGCTCAGCTCCCAGGGAGCCTGGAGGAGATGGAAGGTGCATGGAGAGAGTTGGCCGTTGGCAGAGCACAGAGCTGGCTAAAGCTGGTGGAGTTGTAACAGCAGGCAGGGGTTAATATTATCCTCAATTATGAAGAGGTTGCTGCAGCTCAGCAGAGCTCCTGGGTTCCAGCCCCATGCAGAGGAGAGGTCTGAAGGTTCTCACTGGGACTCTGGCAGGGACGTGCCCCTGTTCCTCTCTCAGGCCCTCTCACGGCCACTAAATCCTGCTCCAGGAGCTCTCAAACACTTGGAGAGGCCGTTCAAATCCAGTGTCACTCCCAGAGAACACAGTGTTTGCACTGGCACATCTCAGAGCAGAGCTGAAGGCCAGACAAGTGTCTGCTCTGTGGACTATTGGACCCTTCCAGGTGCCCTGTCAAAATGTGGAGCTACTGCCAAAGCAGAGCATCCCCTCAGCACAACAGAACAAATCATCTGGGAAAAGCAAACGCTGAAGGAAAATCCAAGAGCTCAACAGCAAGGAAAGATGCACAAGGGGTTTGTAGATGTGTCCAGCCCAGCATCTCCCAGAGCAACACACCCGGGGTGTGCTGGTTTTCGTAGGAGGCTGCTCTGTGCTCCCTCCACACCCACACCCAGCATTGCAACGTAACACAAAGCACTGGGAAGCTCCCCTGCTTCTGTTCAGCAGCATCTCACAGCCATTTCCACATCACTGCCCCACTCTGAAGGGCTAAACAGAATAAAGACATGCAGGCCATCAGGCTCTCCTCTTAGCATCAAGATTTACTATTAAACTGCCATTTCTCCATCTAAGCTGGTGATTACAATCACCACCACACACACTGTTGTTAATTAACACTCCTCTGTCCTTAGAGAAAGCTCAGAGCCCATCTGTTGGTAGCTCCCAGACATCTGAAGATTTAGCACAATCTAAAGGGAAAGTCTCAATTTATAATTTCAGATCTGTGTTCAAAAGATCAGAACTTTTCAACACATGCCTGAGACAGAAAGAATAATACTCAGATTGCAAGTGTGACCTTTTGTTAGCCCCAGCAGTAATAATTATCCTGTAGCTTTACAGCTCTGTTTCTTTCTAAACAAATGCAGTAAATAAATATCTATATTACTGTGTGACATGCACTGCTAGCCCAACTTCACAGCCATAGACTGCAGCACACAGCACAATCCATCCTTGTTCCACGTGCTCTCTAGTATCCATTGAGTTAAACTTCTATAAAGCAGCTCTACGTTGAGAGCCAAGACCCTAAGAAGCAGGTAGCCCCATTTTATTACCCCTGGCTGAGTCACTGGTTTCTAGCAAAGGATTTTATTCTATTTTTTATTTGACAAATACCACCTTAGTTGCTCACTTGTCTGCATCTCCTTTTACTCAGACACTACCCCATGAACCTCAAGCAAACATTACTAACAGGGATGGAAGGGGCAGAAAAGGACCTCTGGGTGTTTATACTGGAGATATGATTCACTGATAGAGCTTTACCTGTGCCTTTACTGGTGCTCCAGGCCCTTCCCCTGTTGTACTGGTTACGTGGTGAGAGTGGGAACTGGAACTCATCTTGAACAGCAGCCCTGAGAACCTGCTTCCCTCCTGAAAACCTTTCATCCCTGGAGCCACCCGTGGTACCCACTCTTCCTCTCCCAGCTCTTACCAGCCAGACTACCAAAAGACAACACTGGGACCACTCTCCTCTCCCTCTTTGTTATTAGATTTACTCTCCTTTTTTCCCGATGAACAGTTTCAGGGAGTTTATTTCACAGAAGTAATCAATATATCACCATTCATGTGACATTAACTAACCAGCAGGAACTTCCGCTTGCTGTAACGCTCTGTGACTCGAAAATTGTGCAACACCTTCAGTAAACACTTCCTCATATAGGAGTAAGAGTAAAGCCAAAGAGCTCACTCCCTCTCACTCAGAGCCCGGGAGAGGACTGCTGGAAGCACAGGCAGCCTGGGAACCCAGCTTCCCCAGACCCTGGGGACCCCCGCGAGACAAGAGCCGCTGAGATGACCAGCATCCTGCTTGTTTCTGTGGTTCTGCTAGATTTTCTCCAACAAGGTACAGCTCTTTTTTATTTTTTTTCATATATAATCTTTTATCAGTGGCTGCTGTGGATATCTCTGTGCAGCTTTCATGGATTTTTAATTATTAACAGGGAGTTAATTGGGAAGAACAGCGAATTAAAGCCACGGAAGAGATGCTATTGCTGAAGTTAGGGGTGTTTGCTTTTTTCCTCTTGCTGCTCAAAGTTGTGATCTAAAATTCTCTGGGCAAAGCAGTGGTGTTTGCAGCAGAACTGGCCATACATTGCCTACAGACCCAGAGCAGGTTAGTGTGGGGAGCCCAGGAAGAGCACTTCCCCTGCAAGCAAGTGGACAACTCATCCACTTGGAACAAACTCTTCCACCAACAGAGTGTGGGCTGTAAAAAAAAAGGCTAAATTCAATTAAAAACCTCATACAAATTAAACCAGCACCCCTCTTATCCGTGTGAGACTTCAGGTTATGAGTGTTCATATGACTTAACCTGAACAGCCCACGCTGGTTTTTTCCCCCATGTGCATTGTTTCGTTGAATTCATGTCAACAGGGAACAGATTCTTCAGAGCTTGGCATGCACAAGCCTGCACAGGTTTTATACACATAATTAGACATGGAATTTGTACTCAGGCAGGTATCTTTCTGATTTCCTTAGTTGGACAGAGTACCTGGAAAGCATTCAGGGCTAATGCTTAAGGTGTTATCTGTTTTGTTTCTGGACAAAGCCAAACCTTGTCAATTAAATCCTCACTTCGGGTTTTTCTCCCTAGTTGAAGCTCTTAGGACATCATTCCTTGCTCCTGATTAGAACCTTTTCTAGCCTTACCATGAGGTCCAAGGAATTTCTTTCCTCCTTAAAGCTACTGATTCAAGACAAAGCCTGGAGCAGGACAAAGCCAATACGCTGAGTTGATTAAAAACCCCTCCCTCTAAGAAATCCTTTGTTTCAGAACAAACTATCCCATTTTCCTTGGAGTGCTGTTTGCACCACACTGCAGGAAAAGGACAAGTTCAGTCCCAAGTCCCCATTCAAATCTAGCCTCAACTTGAGCCATCTGGGCTAAGAAGAGTCTGAAACTGGGAGTGGAAAGAGAAAACTGGAGTGCAGAGCTCTCCTCAGAGAGGCCTAGAATATGACTGTGCTCATTATGTTAGGATGCACTTTAGGCTTATGGAAAGACTAAATTGGCACTGAAGAAGATTTTCTTAAATGTAAACACCAGCAGGTGCTTAAAATAAACCATAAAGCATCCTTGTGAATCCCAGCAGCACACTTGCCCGGGGTATTGTCCGCTGCACCGTGTCCGGGTGTCCAGCTGCTGGACAAGGACTGCCCAGGGCTGGCTCCCAGGACACCACCAAGCCTCTCTCTCTCCACATCAGCCCTTTCCCACCCTTCTCAAGACACGGCCGAGGTTGTTCTGCAATTATTTCTTGACAGGGTTTAATCAAATAAAGGGATGATGAAGAATTGACCTGTTTACTTTGCCAGGGCAGTTTGCAGGAGGATGTGTTCTGCTGTTGGGGCTCCTGTAAAAGCCTGGCTCTGACAGTTAAAACAGGAGCTGCACTCTCCAGTTGTTGTTTGTGGGTTGGTGGTGGGGTTTTTGATTGGTTGGTTGGGTGGTGGTGTTTTCCAAACACAGGCTATTGTACATAGTGCTGGGCCCTCCAGAATGTGCCCGTTCAGGTGAAATGACCTTTTCTGGGAGGCTGGGGTGTTAGGAGGCTGCTGTCTCCCTGCAGAGGTCTCTTGTATGACCCTGTTTTCTCAAATGCTGTACATCAGCTGCTGTTATTAACTTGAAATGTGTGCTGACCATCCATAGAGCCATGCACAAATCAACTCTTGTCAAGATGCACTTGGGCTCAGCAGCAGAAAAAGCCCCACTGTTCATCACCACTGCACTTCCACAAACAGCTCTCTGCAGCCACTGCACCACAAGTAGGATCAGCAAAAAGGGTTAGGCAAGTTCAGGATCGACCTGGACTGCTTAACAGCTCTAGGACAGTCCAACTTTACTGTCTCCTGAGATTTTCCCAAGCCTTGTACAGCCTTCTCCAGCCCTGCTGTCACAAGCACCTACCCCCCAGTCTGACTCAGCGGGCCAAAGTGGAGCTGTTAAAGTACTCTCACCAGCACCCATGAGATGAAACCAGCTGAAAAGTTTTCTAAACAAGAAATCTCGGCTTGGTCCAGACTTTTGGTGAATTGTTTGAGTCTATTTGCTTATCCAGAGACAGCCTTAACTTGTATGTCATGATGTGATAACATTTGGAGATCATTCATTTCACAGACCATAGAACTTAACTCGCATCACCTGCAAAACTCAAAGGCATAGCTGCTCTGTAGCACGTTGGAACTTGAAACTGCTGAGTGGTGCTGGGGAAAGGAATCCAAGGTGAGCTTCAGAACATATCCTGGCACCCGGAAAGAGCTGGCTATGTCAAGTCATCTGAAATCCAGAGTTGTGTTGGGTCACGTGGAGATGGAGACAGCTCAGCAGAGCGGCTGAGCTCGTGGCAGAGCCAGAGCAGAGAGCCCCTAAAAACAAGGGGTGCAAGGCATGACAATGTGGGCCAAAAGAACCAGCCCTGCCAGCCCTGAAGTGTGGTGTTTTCTCGTTAATCCTGTGGCTTCATGACTCTACAACTGTTCCTCCCTAGGGGGCACAAGCAGGAAACTGCCCGGAGTTGAGCAATATGAAACAGTTTACCCACGGAAACTGCACCTGCTACAGAAGAGAGATGCACAGAGAAACAAAGAGGTACTCAAAGAGCTCGTATGACTTCTACTGGGAGGTGGGGAAGGTCTTCTGGAGTCAGAGTAGCCTTGGCTAGCAAAGGTAGGAGAATCTGGAGCCAGACCCTTGCCAAAAGAACTGCCTCAGGAGACCTGGTGGGGGGATCAGCTGCCTGGTGCAGGCTGGGAGCTCCAGCTCCCCTGCTGTCCCACACACCAGCAGCGTGGCTGCTGCAGAGACAGAGCCTTTGGTACTGCCCGGGTTCTGAAAGGCTGGGGATGTGTTAACTGGAAGTAAATGAAATCAAATGCTTAAAACTAACCATGCTCCTGCATACTTGGAGTTATAGAAATGTTTACAGTTCAGTATCCACTTCAGCACTGTCCCAGCTATGCAGGGCATGTGCTGCTGACTGCAGAGATGCATTTGCAAAGGTGAAGTTGTTCCTCTAATTAAACTTTATGAACCAGTGACCTCCTGCTTATTCTGGAACTGCCAGAATACTTACTGTTGGTGGGAAGAGGAGGAAAAGAACACAGCTGGCAACTCAGTAACAGGCAGCTCACAGCAAGGCCAGAAAGGGTGCTGGTTCCTCTTGTAACAGTGACATCTGTTTGCAGACAGAATACGAAGACACGGTGGAGTACGGAATCCAGGCCAGCGGGGAGGAAGTCATACTGCACCTACAAAAAAACAAGTAGGTTCAGTTCATTTCTTCTCTTTGAGCATTATCCCTCACTCTGAGTGGCTTTTGAGATACTAAGAAACGGGACTTGGGCTCCTGGGAGACAGAGGGGTTTGGGGAAATGCAGCCTTGACTCCAGTGAGGGAAGGGGGGGATGTGAAACAGCTGCACAGAGACAGCACCTGGCTGTGGTGGATACAGATGACTGACCTCTGCTGCTAACTCTGCTCTCCCCATTTATCTCCTAAATGCTAAATCCACTGAATGTTTAATGCTTTCCTATTCTTTCATGGTTTCTGCATCCATGGATAGTCTCTGGATTTTGTTTCATGCTGGCAGAAATTACACACCAGAGAAATATCCCTGAGTGGGCTGTGTCAGCTCTGTATGCTGCTCAAAACTGGAAATGCAATCACTGTTACAAAGTCATCTTCCAGCACTCCTTACCTGAGCAGCACTGCTGCTGAGCTGTCTGACAGACACTGCCCCAACACTGGATGCAACTGCAGGAGAAGAGTTTCTCTCTTCCTTGGCCGAAGAGATAAACAGGATTTTGACAGCCCCTGCAGGGTCTGCAGAGAAGCACCAGGATTTGTGCAGCCAAAGCATCCAAAGGGAAGGCCCCAATCTTACAGAGCAGCACCCCCAGTGAGCAGAGCTGAGGTTTGCTGCCTCCAGGCAAGATTTAACAGGGGGCTGAACGAGTCTGGTTTCACTTATAACTGGGGGGGACTGAATGGCCCCGTGTCACACACCCTGGGGACTCCTGGAGGTGTCCACGCAACCTGGAGGCCAAAACAGGGTCAGAGCTGCCTCTGCAGTCACAGGCTTCTTTTCAGATCTCCTAGGAGATTAGTTTATACCAATTAAATAAGTAGCCTTTAATTGCTTTATTTTAGAAACATCACTTTGTTTAAGGATAATGAGCAGGCCGAATTCCCCACCCAGCAGCTCTGCTCGCCTCGGTTTTCAGTACCAAGAATAACCTGAGTAACCATCTGAACTCCTACCTCACGTGTTATGTAATTGCCTCATTTTTAGATGACTCCAATTTATTCTGTATAATAACTGTAGCTGACTCTTCACAGGCACCTATTAGCCAGAGACTACACTGAAACAGTTTATTCTGATGATGGTCGACAAATAACAACAAGTCCTCAGATCAAGGTAATAAAAAAGGAAAGGGGGGGGGGTTCCTTCTCTCACAGTTGCAGTCTGGAGAAGTCTGCAAGAGATTCACGGGTCTGTGAAGCAACAGCACACAGCAGAAACACAGTTTTACATCTAGGATCTAAGCACTGCCATGAGGATGCCTCTGAAGGGGCAGTGGCTCTGGCAGAGCTCCAGGGGCTCTGAGAATCTCCCACCGTGTGCTTTGAAAAAGCCAGTCCCTTTTCAACGTCGTGGCTGAGGAGCAAACACATGTTCTGAGCAAATTTCTCTCTTCTGTCAGGAAAGGGAGTGGAGGCAGGGCCATTCCACTGCTTTCTACCTTCTCTGACATTGCCCTCCTGACTTCTGTGCCAGCCTGTGCCTTGACCTTGCCCCCTGCTCCCGGTGAGATCACAGATCTGATAAAGACACCTTTCCTCACTGGCTCACAGCAGACACTGCAGGCTACCCGGGTGGTTCCTCTGAGCCAAGACAAACCAGTTCTTCACACCAGACACCAAGGCAGTCACTGCAGAAGTTAATTTTTAATTACCTGGGCACTCCAAGTCTTGCCTTCAACAAAGCTCTCAGCCAGAGCTCTCTGTCTGTGTGTTTCAGCACAGGCAGTTTGGAACACAAAGCCCAATATTCGTTGTTGTGGAGCAGTCAGCAGGATTAGAAGCATCCTGAGTGAAATCAACACTGATAAAGAATTCTGGGTTGGGTTGGTTTGGTTTTCCTGGTCAAAGATGCCCTTGCTGCTAGCTGAAATGACTGGCATTCCCTGAGTGGATCCTGTGAAAAGCAAACAGCACCTGCACCTGGTTCAAGACCATCTCAGATGGGCACAGGCAGCTCTGCAGCTTCCTCAGTACAGGGGGGTGCTTCTTTAGGACCTTGGGAGTTGTTTCTCATAGCCTCAAAAGATGGAAAGTAATTCTCCACTAATTTCTCTAGAAATTCCCACTTTGTTAATGTCCTTTGCATTGTAAGGGGGCTGGCACATTGTGAGGGAAGAAGACAGATAAGTGGTGAAGTGAAACCAAACATCTCTCAGACCAACAATGCAGGCAGGTTTGTGTTGTAGGTCTCTTCAGAAATCTATGAAGGAAAATGTTACAGGTAAAACTTTCCCCAATAATCTCAGTGACTTTGAAGTCTCTCTGAACACAGAAGTGTTCATTATACCATGGAACCTTAAGTCAAATTAAGCAATGCAAATTTTCCCCCAGTCATATGTTTAATTTAATCCACACATTTTCATCTCATTGAAGTGAAGGCACTGAATTGCTGGGTTAATACTAAAGAGTGTTTCCTTCAAGTCTGCCCACAATAAAACCATTTGGTATGGACCTTACCTTAGCAGAGCACATCAGTACCTGCTCCATTTTGAGCAGTGAGTATTCACACCCTTATTTTCAGGTACTGCTACCTACTGACCAGGGCCATCACGAGTGGGTTTGTGTCCCTCGGGGTCACAGGGTGACAGCAATGGTCCTGCAGGGAGTGGTGTTTGTCTGTACAGCCCCTGGCTCTAGGCCAGGTCAGTGCAGCCACTGAGGCAGGGGCCAGTCTGACAGGGTGTTTTTTCATTCTAACCAGGATCACTGCTACTATGAAGGTTACATTCAGAACGATGCTGAGTCCACAGCAAGCATCAGTGCTTGTGAAGGTCTCAGGTAAGATCCCACAGGGTACCAATGGCAGAATGTGGCTACTCTGTGAGGATAAATTTTCCACTATAAACCTCAGGATGTAAATGAGGGGGGGTTGTCTTTATTCGTGCTTACAAGGAAACAAGTCTAACTGAAGCAGAAAGTGGAAGCTAAAGAAACAGTATCAACAAATGTATGTGACTAATTCTGTATCCTACCCCATCCTGAACCATGGCATTTGGTGGTGTCTACAGGAAACATTTCTGGTTGGTGCTTCTGAGCTGTAGGCACAAACCCACCTAAATTCAATCTAACCCATTCCTTCTGGGTTGGGTTTTTCACTGACAGTATTCTTCCCGAGCTGAGACTTCACCAACCAGCCAAATCTTTCACTGATTCTGCCTTTCAACTGCTGTACACTGCCTGCCTGCTGCCACGGAACAACCTGCAGTGGTCCACACACCTGGGCTAGGTGCTGCTGGAGAGAACACTGCTATCCTGACTCAGTCCTGCCACTTCAGAGTCTATCTTCTTTCCTTAGGGGCTATTTTGAGACCCGTGGTCAGAAATACCTCATTGAACCCTTGGGAGCCTCAGACAGAGACAAACATGCAGTCTACAAGTATGAGAAACTGGAACAGAAGTCCATAAAAACCTGTGGTCTAATCAATAATTCCTGGGAAGAGGATTCAAATGACCCCATCAATGACATCTTCAAATCCAGCAACAGCCCAGAAGTAAGTGGTGAAGCAACAGTCCAGTAAGTACATGCCAGAGAAGGAAATGCAGCCACAGGAGAACTCTGTGAGCAGCACAAGTCCCACTTTACCTGTGACACCTCCAGAAAAGCAGTCACAACCTGAAGCACCACCAGATCCTAAAGGACCAGCACAAAACCCCACAGCCCCGAGATTTTAGAGGCACCACCCCAGCTAAGCCCTCCTGCATGTACTCAGAGCTGCCCACGTGCATCTTTAAATATTGAAATGCTTCTCAGTATCTATCCCTTCATGAACTTAAGGATCATATTAGTACCTAGCTTTGCCTCACCTCAATCATCACTGGAATAGTCAGCCTCCCTTCCACTCTTTTAACCCAAGTACCACTCCACAGGACTTGGTAAAGCAATACCCACCTAAGGAAAGCATGGGTTTGAAATTGCCAAGGCTGAGACTGACACCAGCTTTAGGAGTCATTTAAGTCTATCTTTCCTTCAGATGAAAGCATACCTGAAAGCAAAGAAGTACCTGGAAGTTTACGTGGTTGCAGACAATACTTTGGTGAGTACCCAATGGTTCTTATTTGCACAGTTAGAGGTGAGCTTTCCAGAGCAGGTTCTGCTCATGCCCCTGGGCTGCCACCCAGTGTTCCACCACTGCCCTGGGCTAGGAATGGGATTTCCTAATGTCTGCTGATTTTGCAAACTCCCCCCTGTAGAAGACAGGAGTTCAGAGAGCACCATCCAGCACCCGTCCTCTTCGACCCCACACAGACACACACTTCAAAAGGGCCTGATCTTGAGCCACAGTCTAATAAAATATTACACCCCAAAGGTAACCAGCCCGGGCATGGTGGGGTTTGCACTGCAACCTTCTGTGGGATATTTCCCTCCTGATAAATCAATCACTTTTCCCTCCTCCTTCTCCTAACATCCTGTTTCCCTTTTCAGTATAAGAAGTATGATGAAGACATTGAAACTGTGAGGCAAAGGATCTATCAAATAGTCAACTACATCAACACGGTGAGAGCACACACCAAAGGGGAAGGGAAATGGAGGGAATTTGTGTTTTTTCTATTGAAAATGCTGATCATATTCATTACTAAATGCAGAAGAGCATGAAAATGGAACTTCATTGTCATTTACTAAACATATTTAGCACATCTGCCCACATTATCCCGTTCTCTGCCTTCAGAAGTGAGGTTTCTGGAAAGGAAGATTGAAACTCTATTTTCCTAACCCTTGTTACGGTGAATAATTGAAATCCTTCCAAACTAATGCAGGCATTCTCCATTTCTTTAGCAAGTCAGTTCTATGGGGTAAAACAAGAATGGAATTTCAGTTATTTTAAAGCCATTTTGATAGCTGGTTTAAACAGGGAGGCAAAGAAGCTTTCACTTTTTGTTTGTTGCAACCTCCAAGTGCGGAAAGCCCAAATCCAGTCTGGTGGGGAGTGCATCGCCAGGACCCGCTGGCTCGGAAGAGCTCATGTTCACAGGGACACTGCTCCCTCGGTGCAGGTTTATAAGGTCATCAATATCTACGTGGCTCTGATCGGGCTGGAAATCTGGACGGATGGGGACAAGTGCCTGCTGAGCCGCGCGGCGGGGTTCACGCTGGACAGCTTCTCCAAGTGGCGGCTCTCGGATCTGTCGAAGAGGAAGAGAAACGACAACGCTCAGCTGATCACGTCTGTAGCCTTCCGGTTCCTTTTCCCGTTTCCCAAGAAGTTAAAGGGATTGGTTCTTTGAAAATGGCTCACCAGGCAGTCGGAGATGCTGTCTGGACTGGATTGGGTGCTGTCTTGTAGCGGGCTGTGCTAGTTCTAGGACAAAAAGATAAATGCAGCGTCTGATTTCTTGTGTTTATTTGCTTCCTGGAGCACAACTGCCTGCTAGGACAGAGCAGCCAACCCATCTGTCTGAGCCCCTGTGAAAACAGGCAAGGTAAACTCTGCTACCTCTCAAGGTCCCTTCTCTGCTTGCAGAACACAACTGTGTCCTGCAGACTGCAGCAGTCTCACAACCCAAGGAGCCATGAGGTGAAGTTTAATGCCTGGG
Organism: Chloroceryle aenea; assembly: GCA_013399075.1. Classification (NCBI taxonomy): domain Eukaryota; kingdom Metazoa; phylum Chordata; class Aves; order Coraciiformes; family Cerylidae; genus Chloroceryle; species Chloroceryle aenea. The sequence continues at coordinate 2,602 of VWZY01008570.1, read as the reverse complement.
AAATGCACGTTGGCAAACTCAGGCAGCACTCACTTCACTCTCCTGGCTCGTGTTCTCTGGTCCTGATTCAGCCCGGTGCTCTGGTACGTTTGGAGCACTTCATCCAGGAGCTCAAACTCAAACAGATGCTTTAACTCTCATCAGCTGCAATGGCATTGAAGCAAACATTTTCCGTGAGAAATATGTTCAGCTGCTTACAGATTTGCAGTGATATTAAGCATGTCCTCAACTCTTGTATTAAATCAGAGGTGAAAACCAGAGCTGGAATTGAGTATATGAGCAGAGTCTTCAGCCTGGCTCAGAAAGCACCTTGGTTTGTATTTGCTTCCCAGGCATATCACTGCATTTCATTCTGCCTTTCTTCTGCCTTACAGAGGCTATGACTTTGAGGGGACAACGATTGGATTAGCCTTCCTGAAATCCATATGCAGCGATATTTATTCTGCAGGTATTATTCAGGTCTGATTTCTTTTTATTTTCATTTTTTAAAGGCTTCTCTTTGTCTTGTATTTGAATGTCCGTAAACCCGGAATGCTTCTCAAGGTGTGAGGATGCATTTTGTACCAGCAGGATGTGCAGTGCTGTGCTGGAAGAGGATGACACCAGAATGCTGCCTTGTGCTTTTAGGCTTTTCCACTACCTGTTTACACATGCACTCCTAAGAACAGGACTTCTCCTTTCCTCCCTCCCACCAAGCAGCACAAAGGAGCAAAGCTGGAGCACAGCACCTGCCTTTCCTTTCTGTGCATGCACAGCACTGCACACAAGACTGACCTGGCCTAACGAGCAGTAATTTGATTGCACCCAAGCAATTACCCTCAGCACAGGCAGCCATCCAGGGAGAGGATCAAGAGGTTCAGATGCTCAGCTCCCTGTAACACTCAGTTGGTACTTGGCAGCCTAACTTGCTCATGCTTACCTGAAAACAACCCAGTTTCCTCATGCCCCTTAGTGGTATCATCTATTTGATATTATAGTACAACCCAGAGTAAGCTGGGGAAGAGATGATGGACTGAGCAATGCACCAGTCCTTACACAGCAGTGAGGATCAATCCCCATGTCTTATTTCTTAGCCACGTGGCTTCTCTGCTGCTTCCATTTGTTCTAGAACGCTCGTAGAAATGATGGCTCCTCCTTATCTCTACAGGATCACAGCAGAAATGAAATTGCAGTAGCAGCTACCATGGCACATGAGATGGGACACAACCTTGGCATGAGTCACGACACCGAAGCCTGCACGTGTAGTGGCAAAGTCTGCATCATGACAGACACTGTCAGGTAGGAGTCTGGGTAAACAGGCAGGGCACTGATGCCCAGGGCAGCTCAAGACAGGCTTTGGAGAAGCTGCCAGGTTCAAAAGTGGAGTAGGAATCAGTTTTGTCCTCTGAGATGATTCAAATTATAGAAGAAAAGGTGAAAAAAAAAATAAGACATTCCAGGCCCTTGTAAGATATTCCCAGACAGGCTCCAAAAAGAAAAATTCCAACCCATCTCAAACTCCAGTCACTTCTGGATAACATTTCCTTCCGTGTGCAGTGGAGGCTTTCCCATGAAACCCTGAATCACTTCTTCCTTCCACGGAGAACAGCACGAAACTGCTGTGGCAGCCTAGACAGCAGAGCTTCTCCAAGATGTGCCCAGAGCACAGTGTTGTTCCCTGCAGTGTAGGTGTCTCCTGTGAACACTCTGCAAGTGCTGTCACCTTGCAGAAATGCCCATCAGATAAGAATTTAGCTCAGTTCTCACCTCTGACACCCTCAGCCTCTGCTGGGCAGCCCAGTGGAAAACTCCCAATGCCTGAAACATCCAGACACAACCTGTAGACCAGGCTGAAATCTTTGGGAATGGGATTTAATCCACCAACTATTTCTGATCTGGTTGTTTCTACTTTTTTTGTGGTATGCTCTAAGTAGGAGACATTGCTTCTCCGTGCCTGTGCAGACCCTAATGTAACCCCCCCTGCTTCTTCAACACAGTTCTATCATCCCCAAGAAATTCAGCTCCTGCAGCCTCCAAAGTTTTGAGACATACATGATGAGTGACATGCCAGACTGCTTGACTAACATCCCCGACACGAGCAGCATCGTAGCACCTGCATCCTGTGGCAATGGCTTCGTGGAGAAGGGAGAGGAATGTGACTGTGGAACTCCTGAGGTATCTGCGTAACCAGCAATAAAATAATACTTGGAATTTTGTTTGGAAGAGACCTTTAAGGTCATCAAATCTAATCATTAGCCTATGACTGCCAGGGCACCACTAAACCGTGTCCCTCAGCACCACA
>VWZY01008569.1:23133-36252 GCA_013399075.1 Chloroceryle aenea | reverse complement strand
AAGTACAAGAAAAGAGTCAAGGTAGGATCTTGGTATCACAGGGTTTGCAGACTGCCTAGGACTAACTATATGGGGAGTCTATAAATGGCATGCGTACAGAGCAAGGAGTGTTTTACATCCACTAATGTTACCAGTTTCTTAGCATTGTTAAGAAAGATTGGATCCTAGTTGTGGTTTATGACTTAAATGTATATAATGATAAAATAGTTTGCTACTTGCAATTCATATTTATGTGCACTTTTACTTACATGAATCTGAACCTCAAACGTTCATTGAGGTGTTCTTTCTTTTGTTTTAAACAAATTTACAGGAAAGGTCCACTGCTTTCCATAAGTGTAAGAAGAAATCAAAAGATGACATAAACTTGGCAGAGAACTATGAGTCATCTGGCTTTATCTACCCCTATAATGACCTCCTGGTTTGGGCAGTATTAATGAAAAGGCAGAAGATGGCAATGTTCTTCTGGCAGCATGGAGAGGAAGCCATGGTCAAAGCCGTTGTGGCTTGTAAACTGTACAGGGCAATGGCACGTGAAGCTAAACAGAGCAACATGGTGGATGACACTTCAGAAGAACTCAAGAAGTACTCAAAGTATGAGTTCTCCCTTCACCTCAGTTTATGAAGTTCTGCAGTTAGAATGATTAGATATTTTCCTAATTCACTGAGAGGTTATAAGGTTACTGGTACTATGGATTATGGACTGTGAAAGAAATACTTTCAGCAGCCTCCTATTCATATTATATAGCGGATCTATGTATTGGTGTGCAGTCTGATTGGGAGTTAAAGGAAAACTATTAGCATATTATCTAGTTGCATATTTGAATATTAAAATATAAGTGACAAATGCACGTCTCACTGTCTGACACATGATCAAGTGGAAGACTGAAATTTCCCTTACTACTTCCCTTACGGTTCAACTTGTTAAAATGCCACATGGAACATTCTTTTCACATCCGTAACATTTGGTAATGAGAAAACTAAAAGCAGTGCTTTAATCCTGCTCTGTGTAGAACCTAACGAAAAATGGATGCTGAAATAACTAAGTGAATAAAAAATGAAGTAGATCAAGAATTTTTTTCAAGTTTAGAGTTTTGTTAGTATTTTCTTGTAGTTTTTCTTGTTAATGATGTATTGTATGCTATGTAGACATCATGCCTCAGATTCAGAGTACAGTAAGATGTGCTGTCTGGTTTTACATGCAACTTCAAAACTTAATTTAAAGAAAGGTGTGTCTTCCTTGAGGAGTCTTCCCTTCAGAGGTGTTTAAGAGCCGGTGTAAAAGAAGAGGCTTTTACAACTGCCTGCAATGCTTGCCCACAGTGGTGATGAGTTTGTTGTTGAAGGAAACAGACAGAACTTCATAGGGTCCATTTTGATCACTAAGTAAGGTTAAGAACAGAACAAATAAAATAGAAAACAGGATGACCTTGAACTTTGTGATTAAGACTGAATGGTTAGGTTTATTCCCCAAATTATTTTTCACTAGATATATTGATAAAGCAGTGGGGAAAATGGGAAAAGGCAGACTTACTGAGATTGTTAGCAGAACTTCAGTATATGGAGTTTTCAAACCAAACTCTTTGCAGCAGTGATTTTGAGTTTTGACTGATCTCTTATATTAACAGCTCCTTTCTACTCTAGGGAATTTGGGCAGCTTGCCTTAGATGTGCTGGAGAAAGCATTCAAACAAAATGAGCAGATGGCCATGAAGTTGCTCACCTATGAACTGAAAAACTGGAGCAACTCAACTTGCTTAAAATTAGCAGTGTCCGTAGGACTCCGTCCGTTTGTATCCCATACTTGTACACAGATGTTGCTGACTGATATGTGGATGGGACGCCTGAAGATGCGGAAGAACTCCTGGTTTAAGGTAACATCACTCTAGCTTTTTCTGAGTATTTAGATGCTGTTTAATATTTTATACACGTTTTTCTGATTATGAATGTGTGTAATGCACCTTCAGACAGATGTGCTTAAGCATGGATTGGAATATGCTCATCTGGTTGAGAAAAGAAAGTTGTGGAGGCAGTCAGTACTTGCTTCTGTTATACTTCTTTGCAAAAGCAACCATGGGATGGTATTAGGTGAATGCATTTTGTGAGGGTTTTTCTTTGCCCTTCCCATTCTCTCAGCACACCTCAGTCTCTCCCCACCTGTTCTCACTGCCTTGCATTGCTGGTTCTCCAGAGGAGCTGGTGTTTGTAGGAATGTCCTCCAGACCTAGGGAGCAGTATCTAAAGTATTCCCCCATACCATGATACTCTTCAAAGTTTCAAGATACTCAAGAGCAATACACTTCTTCAGAGTTTGTAAGTGTGATATGGAGATTCCCTGAATGATTTCCTGAACAAGTGGCTCCCTGCAAGGCCAGTGGAATTGCACTTTGTGCTGGGACTGTGGATAGCTGACAATGGTTGCAGGTCTGTGCTGTCACTGCTGAATTAATTTCCTGAATCCTGTGTTTCTCTTTTAGGTCATTATGAGTATTCTTCTGCCTCCCACCATCTTGATGCTGGAGTTTAAAAACAAGGCAGAAATGTCTCATGTGCCTCAGTCTCAAGACTTCCACCAGTTCACATGGTATCACAGTGATCAGAACCCAACCAGCTCTAAAGATGCCTTGTCTCTGGTTAGTCTGAGATGATGAGTTATTTGTGTCTCAGGGTCTGTCTGTTTACCCTATTATAATCCTGGAGTGAGGAGAAGGTAACCAGCTGAAGTGTCTGGACCCAGTTCTCAAGAGGTAGAGGTTTGATCCCAGCTGCAACCTGTTGCTAGCTCCCTCGTTATCCCTTGCTCACAGTCCCTCCCTAAAATTTTGTTTCCTGAATTACATCATATCCCTTCCAGAAGCCTAGCTCCTTCCCTCCTTTTCAAAAAAACAGGGTATTTCTGCTTCTGTATTGCTTGAGCCTAGCAGAGATAACATTTAAAGCACAAGAGAAGCTTTTGGTTTAGTCACCTGAACTGAGTCATGGAACACCCTGCAGGGACCTGTGGTTGCACAAAAGTCCTTAGGCCTGTCTCTGGTGTGTCTCAGCATAGGTGAAGTCTTGGTCTTTTAAGATCTGAATTCCCCCAGACTTCTGAGCAGAACTGCCTGTCCTTTCTTTTTCTCATTCTCCACAAAGTGTTCCTTGAACCAAAAATTTCCAAAAGTTTTCTGACTAATGTGGACAGCAGACAGGAGAATTTCCATCCAAAAGTGTAAATGTTGGTGAGGTGCTCACCATCCAATGCCAACAGGATTGTCAAGTGAGAGCTGTCTTTATTGCTCTGGTCTGCTTATCTTAGAGCAGATAAGCATTGCAGGTTGCTTGGGGCTTTCTCATTTAACTTTAAATTTGTGTAAAACAAAAGAGAGTGAATTACCATTGAGGGTTTTTGGAGCAGCATGGTATGCTTGTCAATGCCATTGTGTTTTCTCTCTCTGACTGTGTTTTCTTTCTCTGGTGTAGAAAAATGCTTGAGGCTGTTGTCTCCTGTCTAACATAGCCACTTCAAAAATGCTTTTCATATGGTTGGCTAACAGCTCTGACACAGAGGACAGGCCATTTATAATTATTTGCAGCAGGACCAGCCCTGCAATCTGATAGAAAGAAACACAGCAAAGTATGTAAGCACTTTTCAGACCTGCCTCTAGACAGGGCTGCCTCCTTCCTGCACTAGCAATAGTTTTAACTTCTGACTTCATCTGATGTAGTGTTGTTTAAAATGAAAGGCAGAGCTACCCTGAAAAAAAAAAACTATAGAAAAATATACAGAAATTTTCAACATGTGACATACAGAGCATCTTTCACAAGACAGTCATAAATTCCAGTGACCTTCTGCAGCTAGGAATTGGACTCTTTCATGGGACAAATCTTTCACCTTGGAGGATCTGATGTAACACATTGGGATGATTGTGTGTATCAAATTCTCTTGTTTAGCACTTTTTTTTTACATAACATTACATTCTGAAAAATAAATTTCCCCTGATGACACAAGAAGATGTTGTGTAGTAGGAATAAGTGCAGCAAAAAAGTACTATACTTCAGATGTCTAGTAGCAGTAAGTTTTAGCATTCATATTAGACAAGGCAATTGGCCAGGATTGAAACAAACTGAAGAAGGTAGTTTGGTTCTCTCAGCTTTGCCCAGCTATTAGCTATTTGTCTTTCTCCCAGACCTCTCCCCTTCATCTATGAAAATTCCTTTCAGAACCTTCTGGTTTTGTCAGTTGCCCACTGTTGTGTGTCTGCAGCTCTTCTTAGGCTACAGTGGAAATCAGGCACTTGTACTTTCAGATGGGTACTTGGACAAATGTCAAACTTGGGATACAAAATTGTGTTTGCTTTTTTATTTCATTTTGCTTTTATTTTACTGAAGATAATAGATACCTATATTTTCTGTAGGCAAATATTTGTAAGAGAGTGCTTATTTTATCTTCATATTCTAATCAGGCATAAAATACATCAAAAATAGCAATTAGATTCTGTAGAATCTAATTATTTCACTGTCTTGACATCTGCTGTGCATCTCTATACATAAGTGCAAATGTGATGCTTATTCCCTTATTTCAGAATGTGCCACAGTTGGCAGTGAAGTTCTAGCTAACACAGTTATGTCATACTGGGACTTGTTATTTGTGTCTCACAGATGGTGAAAGTGAGACTCAGAGTGATTAAGTGACTTTGCTTAAAGACTTAAAGAAATGTGTGGTATAAAGAGGAATGCATTCAATTCTGCTGGCACCCAGTCTACCACCTGCAGTCATAAGAGAAAACTAAAAGAGTATTTACAGTGGAAAGGTGTGCATGTTAATTATAGCAAATGAGATGTTTGTAACCAGACAAAATAAAGCTACAGTATTGTTTTGTATATTCAGAACAAAACTTAAACATCTGTCCCTGTCTTCTGTCTAACATGACACATTTCTTTGCAATTATAGACCACGTTTTCCTACTTTTAAAATGCTGTTTTCTTTTTAAAGAAAGATTATGATGTGGAGAATGTTGCTCAGAAGTTTGATGAAAGCCAAGCAGATGGTGGACAAGGAAACCTGCCTGGCACAAGAAAAATTTATGAGTTCTACAACGCACCAATTGTCAAGTTCTGGTTTCACACGGTTGGTTATCACAGTAGAACTGGAGTACCAAAACCCACCTTTGATGCTTTGAAACCGTACTCTTGATACTGCTTTTACTTTGCTTAGCAGCGGCTTGAAGCCACTTAGTGGTGGGGGTGGATCAGAAGATATTTGAATATTTCTTTCAGAATGAAATTAAAGACTTTTCTGCTAAAATAATGCAGCTACATTAAAAAAAAAAAATCAACTACAGAAATATCCAAGCACAGCTTTTTATGGTGGTTAACTACATATGTAGAGTTACATTTGAAGTTGGCTTTAAATACCTCAAATATGTCACATATTTTCATGCCCTTTCTTTAGAAACTGTTTCTAAAGGAGTGAATATTAATTTATGGGAGATATTTGCTAGACAGAAATATACATTTGTTAAATCAACTTTAGTAACAAATCCTGTGTCAGCAAAGCTTAGAATGTTTAAGATCAGGCTGCCTGTTGGGTCAGACCACCATGTACATAAAACTGTTACTCCTTTAATCGGTCTGGATAATTGCTTTATAATTTATTCATCTATTATCTCAGATATGTTTCTAGTGTATTCTGGTGCCTCTAAAATACATGCTTTCCATCTGATATTGTTCTTCCTGTGTTTTGGAAGGCACTGATTAACCAGCAGTGATTCAGGTAGCTCCCATTTTTTCAGCACTAAAGCACCATTTTCCAAATGGTATTTAAAGATATTCCCTTATAAAAATAAGTACAGTACGTTGGAGAACTGGAAGAAAGATTTTGGCCTCAAAAATCTGACCGCACACCGGTAGTTTAAATACATAAAATCAGACTAATCACCTGTATATTTGCAGAAATTTGTTGGAGATTTTTGTGCATATGAATTATATACCACGTGTTTTCTGTAGATGGCATACATGGCATTTCTCATGCTTTTCACTTACACTGTACTGGTGAAGATGGAACCAAGACCAAGTGCACAAGAGTGGCTTGTTATCATTTACATTTTCAGCACTGCTATTGAAAAAGTCAGGGAGGGAAGCTTTTCCATTTGCACTTCTCAGAGCATAGATTATAAATCAAACAATACCATAAACTAATGAATGCCAAATCCTGCATTCTTTTTGTAAATAATTTAGCAGAGAAAAGAATTACAAATGGCATTTGTTTATGAGAAGTCTTATATTTGTAGACCAGTACTTGGGCTTTGAAAATGCATCTTATAAGTTTGTCCTTAAATCTCTATTTTTCTGTGTAACTGAGATTTGGAGGCATCTGTTTCTTAACTTTTTTGAGTGGAACATTAGATTTCTTATAAAGAATATGGAATTTGTCTTTAGATACTTACCTTAAGCGTGGACATCGTTACCAATTAATGTGAGTTATGCAAAGAATAATCTATGGTTCTCCATCAAGTCTAACTGACCCTCTGTAAGCAAAACTAGAAAAAGACGCATCTACTTTTAATGCTCAATTAATTAAGTATGAAAATATAATGTTATAATCAAAATTAATTACCGTTATTTGCAATTGATCAGACCCAAGCTTCTGAACACAACTTGCATTCAAAATCTCTTGTTGAGGACAAATGCAGCTATGTATTTCCCAAGTTATTGTATATGTTTGGACATATCTTCAGTGTGGAATTAGCACACAGTAAACAAGAGTAGTGTGAATTGTTTTTTATATGTCATTTGAAATGCTGTACTTTTAGAGGAATAAAAAACAATCACAGTTCTGAGTGGCGGATGCTGTTACAACAGATCACTCAGAAGTCTGCAACATGAGTATGAGAGAGGTTAGGGATTTCAAGGGGCAGCAGAAATTCTGGGAATATATTGAAGCTTTGATTAACATACAAGTTCTGCAGCTGCATGAGATAAAATTGAAAAAAATCTACATAAAGATTGTCTAATTGAGAAAAAAATGAACGTGAAATTGCAAGTACTTTGGAAATCACTGTTGTACTGTTGCATCAAGTTGATGGTGGGACAGTGGAAACATCAGCTCTTCTTTCTAGCATTAGCATTCACAGGAGATTTTGAAATTCCCATCTTCTGCTTGATTTTCTTTTTGATGTACTACTTCTAGTCTGTTGGCAAAGACTTTGTAGGACACTATGTCTTACATGTGCAGCTGATTATAGCTTGTTATATATAACTGCAAATCTCTAATTCTCTAGATTGAATCAACTAATTGTTAAAGCCTTAGGCCCTGATCCTGGAACTAGATCCTCATGTGAGTTAGTCTAGCTGAATTGAGTAGGATCACTTGTTTACATTAATTCGGTCATATATGTAAATGGTTGCAGCATCAGGGCGTGACATTCCAAAATCTCTCCTTTGTTTGGTACTTATCTGTGTGATCTGACATAGCATTGCATAATTGGCCTCACTTGTGCAATGTGCAAAGGTTTTATTTATGGCCTCCCAAAGATTCCACTTCACATTTGCTCAGTGAAGCTTAAAATCCCTTTGGGGCACCTCACAGTTCAAAGAGTGAACATTTCATTCTTTACCTTGCTAGTTGTGAGCACTCCTTTTTTTAGCATGTCCTTGATGGATTACAAGGAACTTTCATTGTATTTTCAGTCTGAAATAAAAGGTATTAGTTATTTTCCCATCAGCAAGGTTAGGTTAGTATTTTCCATGACTTAGGAAATTTTGAAAGGGCTATTACAGGTCATGACCATTCCTCTAGAAAATGTTCGTTAATTTATAATGATACGTATGTGTAAGTGTTCTATAGTGGATGCTCTTTTCTTCTTAGGAAACCTTGGTGCACAGTGAATGTCAATACACAGTACACAGGCCTGCAAAAAAAAAAAGAAAAATAAAAATACACATTCCCAAATACTATGAAACAGTCCAAGTAGAATAAATTCATGCACCTGTGATTTTAATGGAGTTTGTTTGTTTGTTTTACTTTCTACTCAGGTTTTTATCTCAGAACCTGGAAAATTCCACCAAAAAGTGAAGGTGTGGATTTATGAATACTGGAATTTTACTGATACTATAGCTATCATCCTGTTTATGATTGGCTTTGTCTTGCGCTGGTCCAATCCCCCTGTTCAAACTGCAGGAAGGCTACTTTACTGCTTGGATATAATATTTTGGTATGCTCGTCTGCTTGATCTTTTTGCTGTGAATCAGCATGCTGGCCCATACCTAACAATGATTGGGAAAATGGTAAGTATTATGCTTTGGAGAAGTATTTGCAGTTAAGGCATCTGTTGTGGAAAGTATAGAGGTTAAAGTGAGATAAAAGAATGATAGTCAAATGAGAAGTCACCTAATAATTTGTACTGAATGTTATCACCTGAAAGTACCATGTCTCTTTTGTTTATGAGATGACCATATTAAGATTTCAGTCCTCTCTAATTTATTAATTATTTGAATTTATTCACAAAAGTGATTTTTGCTTAGAGAAGTGTTGCATTTTAGTTGAGTGTCTGATCCAGATTGATAATAGGAGAGAGAAAAATCACTGTCTCTTACAGATGGACTCACTACTATAGATAATTCCCCTCTCTCTTGGAAACTGTCTCATTATTATTTTACATTTTGATTCAAATAATTATATCCCATTTTAGCAGGCAGAATTTCTTTGAGATCAAAGTTGTTTTTTTTTTTTGTCTTTTGGTAGAAGAACTGCTGCTTAACTGCTGCCTAGTCTTGAGGGACTACTGCAGATTCCCACTGTAATTTTTCTTGGTTATTGGGAACTACCTTATTAATACTTTTATATTCTGTCTTGCATAATCATTCTGATTCAGTGTTAGAAGGCAAAATAGTTTTCACTGTTATTCCTTGCTCTCAATTTGGAAGAAATACCATTGAGAAAAAGCACTGTCATAAGATCTCTGCATTTTTGAAATCTTGCTTAAGATCTGAAGAGGGATTTGAGAGGGAAGTAGTATTTGGGGAGTTTTTTGGTCCAGGATGACCAAACACAGTTCATTCTTTCATGCAAAAATATCTTCCAGACAGCAAACATGTTCTATATTGTGGTCATGATGGCCATAGTCCTGCTGAGTTTTGGAGTGTCACGAAAGGCAATCCTTTCACCAGAGGAGCCTCCTTCTTGGACTCTGGCACGAGATATTGTATTTCAGCCCTACTGGATGATGTTTGGTGAGGTCTATGCTGGAGAAATAGATGGTAGGTAATTTTCACAGTACAGTTCAACAGCTTAGATTTAATGTGAGCAGATACATGTCCACTTTGGGCTACTGGTTTTGACATATTGAACCTATTCTTTCTCAAACTATTTTGATTCCTGTATGTATATGGTCTTAATGAGTAATACATCATGAATAAAGAATATTAGTTTATTTGTTAAAAATAAAAATCAAGCTTTAAACCCTTCAAATTTAGCTTTTTGAATTAAGTATATTGCAAAGCTCAGAGCAAAGCTTGTGGAAACTAATATGAAGCTAGTTTGTAGTCAAAGGACCTGGCAGCGTAATGAATTTTAAATTAGGCAAATAAAAAGCTGCTGATCTCTTGGAGAAAAGACCACAAAGCTGTCTTAAAGGAAGAAAGAATAGCAGGAAAACAAAAAAGAAAAATAAGAAAGAAAAATTATTTTCACCATAGTAGGAATTAACTGGCATCATTCCTAATCAGATAAACCAGTTGAACATCGGAAAAATATAACCAGTCAATGTAAACAGGAAAAAATGTTATGTCTTGATTATGGCTTTGACCTTGTCTCAGTGAGAGAGGAGAATGAGGCATTCCAGGAGGTATTTCAGCTTTACAGGTGGAAGGGACTCTCTCATGCTGCTAAGTGATGGGTACAAGTAAAGCAGTCCATAGAAGCATAGGCATGTAAAGGGATCCTGATATTTAAGACACCCAGTTCAGCACAGATTATTAAAATATGATTTATTATAAATATTATGATTTATTAAAATAATTTAAGGTGTTGCACCCAGTATTATTGCTAAAACTCTCACATGGTGGCTATGTTTTTGGTTATATAACTAAAAATTCTTTTAATGAAGCCACACCACTGTGAAGTTTCACAGTGTAATTCATTTACTCTCCTATTATTACTTAATCTTTATCAATTTTAAATTTCCCAGATAAAGCTATGATTATTTTGACTCTTTATGCTGCAGAATATGTGCTGAATTTCAGGCTGATGCCTTATAAATATGTTTTAAAATTTCCTCAAAGGTGTAAAATTCATTTAAATAATATAAAGACTAAGTATTTATTTCAACAATTTAAAAACATTAAGAGGAATCTCTTTAATTTCTATGACTTGTGCTTCATCTCACAAACATTTGTACCCATATGTTCTTTTGCACATGAGTTTCTGTGATCTTACTTAAGTTCTAAAGGAATAACCCTCTGTCCTTGGTTCAGCTAGAACAGGTTTAACTTTCGCCAGAAGCCTGGAGGGGCCACAGCTGGGATAGGCAACTGAGCCAGCCAGTGGGTTATCTGATGCTCTCCTGATGTCATGCCTGCTATAGAACGGCGGAGGTCAGGCTGGGCAGGGTGTGGGACTCTGTCAGGAGCTGTTAGTGCAGGTCTAGATGGTTTGGTTTGTTCTATATTGTTCCTTTTGCCATTTGCTTTAAGGATCAAAAATTTGAGTTTCAATTTACTTGAGAGTATGCCATCTCCCAAATACATTTAATCTGTATAATTTTTCCTCTTAATAAAAAAGTCAAGGTGACTGACATAAGAAGTGATATGTACAAAGTGGTTATCTACAGATTCTGAATTACAATGGAAACTATGGGGCAGTAGTATCATAAAGGTGTCTCAGATCTTCTTTACATGGAGCTAGACTTCTCAGTTGGAAATTTAGTAAGGTATCTTAGACAAAGTAATGAGAAGTATTCCATTTCTTGCTTGGGCAAATGAGGAGAATATGACATTGCAGTGCTGTGCTTTTATTTCTGTACTAACCATGCTCTGTATGTCCTTCACTTTCAGTCTGTGAAACTGATGAAAATTGTCCTCCTGGGTCCTTCCTCACACCCTTCCTTCAAGCTGTCTACCTCTTTGTGCAGTACATCATCATGGTCAACTTGCTTATTGCTTTCTTTAAGTAGGTACCATGGTATATTGCTGCAAAAGCAAAACCCACTAACAGATGTTGTGCCAACACTACTGCAAGAGCCTTTCACCAAAAATGCCCTGGCAGGGACATGATAATGGTGGTTGTTATCTCATCTTTCATGGGGGTCTGGTAAATAAAAGAAGAATAGTAGAAGCAAGAGGGTAGGAGGAAGGGGATGGTGAGCAGACGTATAAACTGTGTTGCTATTTAAACAGAATCTGATTCTGTGAAAGTGGACAGCTTCAACTGGTGAACAAGTAACATTAAGTTATCTCTGAAGTAATTCGTCCTTTGTTGATAAAGTTATATTTGTTGTGATGAGATCCTATATAATATTGATCACAGAGTTGCCCAAGATTTAAATTGACAGATAAGTGAAGGAATCAGAGAATCATGGAATCATGGAATGATTGAAAGAGACTTTTGGGGATCATCTGGTCCAACCCCCCTTCTAAGGCAGGTTCACCTAGAGCAGGTTGTACAGGAACGTGTCCAGGCAGTTTTGAAAGTCCCCAGAGAAGGAGGCTCCACAGCCTCTCTGGGCAGCCTGTTCCAGTTCTCTGACATCCTCCCAGGAAAGACATTTTTCCTCATGTTGAGGTGGAACTTCTCGTGTTCCAATTTGTGCCCCGCTCATCCTGTCATTGGGCACCACTGAAAAGAGACTGGCACTATCATCCTGACACTCACCCTTTAGATTTTGGTAAGCATGGAGAAGATCCCCTCTCAGTCTTCTCTTCTCCAGCCTAAACAGATCCAGGTATCTTAGCTTTTCCTTGTAAGAGAGATGCTCCAGTCCCTTAGTCATCCTTCTAGCCCTTTGTTGGACTCTCTCCAGTAGTTTCCTGTTTCTCTTGAACTGGGGAGACTAGAAATGGACCCAGTACTCCAGATGTAGCCTCAATAGGGCAGAGTAGAGAGGGGGAGAACCTTTCTTGATCTGCTGTCTACACTATTCTTAATGCACCCCAGGATACCATTGGCTTGCTTGGCCACAAGAGCACACTGCTGCCTCATGGTTAACGTTCACCAGATCTCCCAGCTCCTTCTCCGTGGAGCTGCATTCCAACAGATCAACCCCTCACCTGTACTGGTGCATGGGGGTTTTTGTCTCCAGTTGCAGGACCCTGTACTTATCCTTGTTGACCTTCATTAGGTTCCCCTCTGCCCAGCTCTCCAGCCTGTACAGATCTTGCTGAATAGCAGCACAGCCTTCTGCTGTGGCAGCTACTCCTCCCTCTTTTGTATCATCAGCAAACTTGCTGAGGGTACACTCTTGTCCCTTCATCCAGGCCATTGATGAATATGTTGAACAAGACTGGACCCAGTACTGACCCCTGGGGAACTTCACTAACTACAGGTCTTCAAATAGACTCTGTGGTGCTGATCATAACCCCCTGAGCTCTGTCTTCCAGACAGTTCTAATCCACCTCAAGGAAGAGGTATTCAAGGGAAGAGGATAATGACTTTGTAGTAGCATGCTCATCCTTTAGGAAGTAATTTGAAAATTCCTGTTGCTTGGTGCAATTTGATATGTTTTAGTCTAAAACTTAACTAGTGTTTTTAATGTCTGTTCTTTAATATCTGTTGCCAGAGTAGTATCGTTACAGTAATTCTGTAGTAATTCTTAGTAACTGTATAGTTATTAATCAGTGTCTTTATAGTAATTGTAACTTTTTATTTTTTAACAGGGAAACCCTTGTAGTGGATATTCTATTAAACCCTTGTAGTAAAATATTAGTAAAGAGCAGACTCACACGAGTAGTTAATTATCTTTTTTTCCTAGAGTTCTATTATTTCTGGGGGAGAAAAAGTCAGCTGTAGGTTAAAAAAAAATCAGATGAATAAATGTACTGATTAATATTCAAGAAAACTGAAAGTTCAAAACTCATTCTATTCCCACTTCCAATTAGAAATCCTTTTACTGAGATTGTGGTGAGGCATCACTTTTTTTTTTTTTTT